>JBCJKH010059130.1:53157-65789 GCA_039877255.1 Loriculus beryllinus
CTAATTAGCTTTTCTTCTAAAAGCAAATGGCTAATGTCAATGGTTTTGCCATCTGTAGCTCTTCTAATAGGCAAGAAAGAAATCAATTTAATCTAACTGCATCTGTATTTCACAAACACAGTTATTTCCCTCTGTCAGACAACCTATCTCCACTAACAGATAAACCTCAGAGACCTCTTCTTCAGGTTGCAGTTGTGTCTGAAATCCATGCTGTGTCACTGGCACAGCACACGCTACATCAGGCCAAAAAGAACATCCCAGTGGCTACCATAGATTTGCAAAAATAAAGATGGGAAGCTTTGACCAGTCTTCAGTTCACTTTATTGCCAATCCTATTTCTCTGTATCCATAAGCAGTAATAGTTTTGTCTCCCTAAGCAAATCTTCTGAGGAAGCATTTTATGTATTTTATGTATATAGGCACAATACAGATAAATTTATATATGAAGGCTGTGAGATAAGAGTGGTCACACCATTAAACAGAGCTAGAAGACCGAGCTTCGTTTTGACCAACATCATTCACATACACTAAAATGTGAATAAGTTATCTCCTCTCTTAGCTTGTGCATCCCCAGAGTAGAACTCCCTATACCTATACACTTTGAAATTAAGGCTTGAAAAGTGCTAGGAAAGACAAGGTGGTATCGGATGCTCCAACTGTATCAGCGAAGCCTTCTAGTACTCCCAGGCACCATAAGGTGGTTCTCTTCACACAGTTTATGACCAGTTTGTACAGTGAAACAGGCTATGTTAAATAAAAGTAATTTAGCTGTAATAGCTATATATATATATATATATACACACACACATTCAGAGGCTTGTAAGCATTAATAATCGAGAAAATAAATTTCCATTCTTAAGTTCTAAAAGTTCATAGAGCAGATTTAGCCTAAAACGTTTTGTGGCTCATTTATTAGAAAAAAAAAAAAAAAAAAAAGAAAGAAAGAAAGAGAGACAGAGAAAAAGGGAGGGCTTAACATTTGATATTTCTTAGAGAATACAATAATGTCATACTGATTCTACTTCACACTGGGTCTCTCTGCCCTTATGAGCACATTCAACACAGAGATGCAGGTATAACACCCAGAGAGCTGGAACTCTCCACAAGAACCTCCCTAGCAATAGTTAAAAAAAATACAGCTAAGCATTTCTTTGATAGCTATTTCCAAAACTGCCATTTCTATGTGGATTGTAGAACCTCATATAGATTATAGATTGTTTGTGTTTTGAAGCCAGAGTAGACTACATAATCCTGTAATTGCATGTAGCAAAGCTTTCGTGTTCGTGTTAACATTATGTGCAAACTGTACTACATCGAAGTTGTAGTTTGATAACTTTGATATCAAATCATGTTTGATAACTCTTCATAAAGAGATAGAAACCAAAGTGTACCTAGAGAGGAGGGAAAATTAGAGTAGGAGGATGGAGACAGAAATGGAAAAAAAACCGCCAACAAACCAGGGTGGCAGGAGAAGAGGAAAATAAATAGAGAGGATTATTCACTTAAGTAAGTCATCTTCTGTATTCAAAGGAGATTGCAATCAGAGATCTGTCACTTACTCAACAATTAGCCTGACTTTCAAAGGCATCCTTTAGCAGATGTGTGCCATGGAGTAATCAGTGCACCCATTACATGAAAAGCCATTATCGTAGGAAGCAGGATTAGACTGAACCAAGGAAACAAAACCAACTCTCCCTCAAAGAGAATTTAATTAAAATCAAGCAATGTATTATTTCAGACAGTAATATGTTCAATCTGAAGCATCATCAAGTATGAAATGTTGAGATTAATTGGAAGACTAGAATTTAGAGATCTTTACATCAATTTTTGCCCAGTTTAAGCCAGAAAGCTTGGGTGTAAACTGACACACTTCCTAGAAAAGACAAGGAGTGTGCTTTATGCCACCTTCAGTATCAGCCTCTCACTTTACGCTCCTGCATAAACACACAAATTTATTACACACTGTAAAAACTTGGTTTCTCAGCAACCACAGAACATGAGGCGTTTACTCTCCAGATCTGCAATCAGCTTTAGTACATCACACCCCCTCTGCTCCTCACACCTCCTCAGGGAAGGTCATGGGCTGAGAGCTGCCTGGGACCTTCAAATGTGCTTGGTGAGGCAGAGGCACACATTCATGTACATGCCCCAGAGCAAAATCAAACAGCAGCAGGGGAAAGGACTGAAATGCGGCCACAGGCTCTATCAGTTGTGAACCATATCATGCCTATTGACAATAAATTCTTCACTTCAGCTTTGTGGAACTGCAACCACCAATAAAGATTTCCAGCACGTAACACCCCAGCAAGATTACTAGCTCAAATGCAGAAACATTCATAAGAGGGAAAAGATTTCTATCACCCTGTATTAAAATTGTAAAGGTCTTTGCTTTATGCTCAAAAGCACTTTGGGCCCACACAGTAGTGTCCAGGAGTGGTTAGCCTTCTGCCATCTTCTTCCCTTTCATTATCCACTCAGCTGTCCAGCCCAGCAGCCCAGCTTGTCTTTAGGTCCCTAAAAATGATCTGAGGACTAAGAAACCACAAACTAGGAATGTAAAGGCACCCATAATTACAGGTAAGAGGAAAAACAAAACCATAATAAAAATACCAGGGACATGCTTTTGATTGTAGTATCTCATTCCATAGCTAGTGGCAGCAGCTTAATAGTTAAAACAAATTTATGGGAAATGCTCCACTCTCCTACTCCCAACTTCAGCACTGATTTCCTGCATAACTCCGACCAAGTCATTTAACCCCTCCCTTTGTTTTAATCAGTTGTAATGGGAGGATGATGAACTGTATCACTTGAGGTTTGAAGAAGCTTCTTTAAAGCTAGAAGATGTCCTGAAGAATAAGAAAGCAACTGAAACAGTTATGAAGCATAAATGCATGGTAGTGAATCAGCTGCCATAAAATAAAATATTTCTCTTTAAAAACCAAAGATAAAATTTTTAAGTTGGCCTCCTAAGAGGCAGCAAAAGAAGCAGACTCAGATTCTACCACATCACATTATATTGCTGGGAAGCTCTGAAAATTAAGTTCACTAAACAGTGAGTTTATATCCCATGGAAAACATTGTTCCAAAAATGCACAGTTTTATAACATATTTACATTTCTAACGGTGTCCAAATCTTCCAGATTCATTAAGGTTTTAATTCCACCTTCTCTAATATATGTGTGCTTTTGGCCATTCCTAATAATTCTTTGCGATTGTTTGCTCAAGCGCTCAGCAAATGCAGGTACTGAACACGGGAACCCCTCTTCTGCATGCCAAATGTGCCCTAAAAATCCTAAATGGTTAAGCATAGACAAGCAAACACATAAGACTATGTAATACGAGCTTTTGTACATTTGACCTGGTTTGGAAACCAACACATCTTTTTCCAGTTGGTTTCTGTTCTTTCCATTTACGCAGACAATGCCCTGCCCTCCCAGCATTTAGCTTCTCTGGTTAAAGAATTAATAGCAGTCATTCTTTGCTCCAGAAACCTACACACACACCCTTTTATTTAGCAACACATCTGAATGGAAGAATATCAATGGAAGAACGTCTCACCTATGCCACAGTGTCATTCTGGTGCTTCTAAAAACATTAAAGAACAGAGCCAGGATCCTAGCAGTTACTATATGGCTAGCCTTTTCATAACTAACAAAAAGATAGATGAAATGTATCTGTAATCAATATGTTTTATTCTTTGCATTGCTGACACTTTCTTGTAATTTACAATGCTGGTCATTCAACTGCTGCCCACAGGCATTCCCTGAATATCCAGCATCTAAAATAAATTATGGAACTGCTCCCTTGACCTTAAGCTCCGTTAAATCTATTACACTAAACAAGACTAGAAGCAAGGGAAAGCAGCCAAAATGCAGGTAACAGCACTTACTTTTACTGTCAATACATAGATTAACTAATTCCAAAATTCACTAAATCTGGAGTGCATTGCTGTAATCAACTCCATCCTGCATGTGCGACAACACAGTGCTCAGCCAAAAGCCTCACTCTGAAACATTTTGCTTACTCATATGCATATTGCACGAGAACACCTTTAAAGTATATACACTGCAACCTGACCTCTTGCCAAGAGTGGCTTTTGCACACTATAGTGGCTGATTATACATTTTTAACAACTCAATTTCTTAGTCCCTGTTATGAGGGAAATTTCATTGTCTCAAGTGTTTTCTTGAGACAACGTAATTTCTCACTGGACTCTGCAAACAAGCATCTTAAGTTAGGACACTTCAACACCTGTCCCTAACCTATACCTCCCTCCTAGCAGCAAAGCAGCAACTGGACTGGACAAGTGCCTGTCTAATTTGCTAGCACCAAGCCCCATGTCAGGAAAAAAGTGGATTTTGGTTTGGGGTTTTTTTGCTCTTCACTACCTTAATGGCTCTTATTAATTGCCAGGGTCCACCTTTCAAGTAAGCAGCTCTGGTGTTTAACAACATACACAATTAGCTGGCCCTGTTACTGTTTATCTCTGAGGCAGGAACGGAAATTTCCAAGTGTGTGGTGTCTGCCATGCCCATTAGAAGGAAGAGTGAGAACATTAGTCTTTGTGACATATGGTATTCAGATGCACCCCACTGACACAGAACATAAATGGCCTCGGGGCACTGATGGCAAACACGTAACTCCTGAAGCCATCACAGTCCAACTGTCCACCAATTTATCTCTGTCTTACAAAAGCCATGTGTATTCACTCACTCCTGTTTAACTATCAATTCAAAGGGGGCCGGCACGTCACTATGAAAGGGACAGTCAATAAAACTGTCAGTGTGCTCCAAAGCTTTTTCCACACTGACTGCTTTGTTGCACACCGAGTTTCCTCATTAGGTGGAAATCACCATAAGAAATTCTGTGTGCCCATTTCTCTCTCTCCACCTGCAAATGCACATCTGTGAGCAAACATTAAAAGAACATTATTGGGGGTCATGTAAAATGAAAGCCAAATGAAACTCTCATATCTCATTTTGCTTTCATGCTTTGTGAGTCCTGTCAAATTTCTTGTAATATTGCAATTTAAAATAGGGGCATATGCAAGCAGAGGAACTAGTAAGTAATTGACTGTCTGATTACTGTTGTCTGCTCCTATGCAGAGCTCATTTGATAATTATGAGGAACTGCAAATAAGCTATGTAGCTCTATGAATGAATTTAAGATCAACTTATTGGAGGAGTGGTGGGGCAGTAATACACTGGATCACATTTTGTATACCACCGTCGGTTTTTACGGTCTGTCTTATTTTGAGCTTACCACATCTACAACTTCACTTATTTTGAGCTTAACAGAGACACCCAAGTCAGAGATTAATGTTTTGGCTGCTGCATTTAAGAAACACAAAAACCTTGCAATAATATCCTAGGAGGGCTCATAAAATATAGGTCTTGTATTCCTTATCTTAATCTACATCTTTACAAGACCAATTTTCTTTCAGCTACATATAAGTAGTGCGGTTGACATGGGAAAATGGCATATGTCCAACTTTAAAACTACTTAAACGATGCACTTAACATCCTCTAAACAAAAACAATCTGTTACTGACAACAACAGACTGTGAAAAAGAGAAATCAAATAATGCAGGGGGAAAAGATTAGAAGGTGAAAGCTGAATAAGATGTTATGTTCACTAAAACACAGAAATACTCTTTCTCTCTGTAGATACGGAACCCTGCTGGAAAGCCCTCTGCATCTGCCCTCCTAAGTATCTTTCACTGAAGTAAACAGAAATTAAACAGGGGAGCTAGCTAAGGCCCCTCAAGCAGGTGACTGACTGCAACACCATGACAAGATGTGTCTGAATCTCTAGACTCACTGGCCTTATCTCCTAAAGTCTCCAAACCTGCACAAAGCAACCGAAGAACAGTTCCCAAGAGCTACTTTCTGAATACAGTTGGGTATTTTTAATACTAGTTTGTAAGGACAAAAAAGAACTACATTAATACGAATATAGAATAACTATTTTTAAAATCCCTCTGGGCCAATAAAAAGCTGTCACTAGGAGGGAAAATAAACTTCTCAGTTGAAGTATCTTCCCTCCCATGCTCAGTGTTTCTGCAAGATAGAATATGCTAATAATTAAAACAGTAGTTATGATTCCTGCCTGTTTCTATCTTTCCAATCACCACAAACCCAAGTCTCACATAGGCAGGTAAGAATTCACAAATGATTCCATAACCAACCCAGCAAGGCATTTTGTTAGAGAGGCTGAAGGGCCAAGAATCCTAAGTTTGAAGTAGTCAAACAGCAAGTATGGGGAAAAAAAGTAATGCTGATTACTTCTATAAGAGTATTTTAACATTTCATGTTAGGTAAAAAGAATGGAGTGGAACCCTATGCTCTTGCCCTTGACTTTATCTATGAGGGAAAAGCAAACAAACAAACAAAAATCAGAAAGTTAAATACCAAAAGTTGAAAGCAATGGAAAAAACAGTTTAACTGCAGTTCACATAAAAAAGAAACAGAGAAAAGGAAAGGCAAAGTTATTTTGGAAACAAACACAAATAGGTTTAGATTTAGAAAACAGGGCATTTTAGCATTCAAATCCTCCTAGCTTCTATTTGACTCAACCTGAAGTGATGCCAGTTATTTAAAGGCCTGAATTTGGAAAAATATATGCAAATGCCCTAGATACAAGCTGCCTAATGCAACTGCTTGAATTTCCAAAGAGAGGATATCACAACCAGGACTAAGACCAATTGCTTTTATTGCAAGGTGCAAAGACTGACCAAATACCCATTACAATTAGCAGTGGCATACACAACCATGCCCTTGGTGACAAAAACATATCAACACATACATTACTTACAGTATGCAAGATGTACATCGTGCTCAGTTATCACATATAAATCTGAACAAAAAAGTATCCAACCCCTAAATCATCAGTCTTTGCAGACTGATTTGGTTATTTCCAGTACTTATTGTCCTCTAGTCAGTGCTCCAGCCTACAACTGGACTGAATACAAACACTAACATTTTCAACCACAAAGAACAGGACTTATCTACTCTCTTCTTTCTTAGATTTCTTTTTGAAGTGGTGTGCCTGTGAGGCAGCCTTCTTCCATCTCCCACACCCTCATCTGCGGTACCAATTGTATAAACCTGAAAACAATTCTCATGGCATCCAATGCAAATCAAATCAGGGTATCAGTGCTATTTTCCAAATGTGAGGTTACAGGGGCACAAATACAGAGAACTGTGATGCCTTAAGCCAAGTCTCCTCATAGGCTAATAGCAAAGATGAAATAAGACTGTAAGAAAATACCTATCAGCTAACTATGAGGCTGCAATGACATCTTCCACAGCATTTGTTTTTCAACTGTTGTCACCTGTACAGGATGGCAGCTTAAAAGCAGCTTATATTGTTCAGCAGCATTCAATGCAGTTGCCTAATTTCCATGTCATAAAGCAGTACCTGACCACAACTCTTGTGCCAAAAGTTAACACTGATAACAATCATCCATATATTTGACAGTCTTACGAATACAAATTTCAGTGATGTTGAAAGCCAGAAGAGGACTTCTTCTTTGGAAGTTACATTAACAATTTTACTACAGTTCCTATTTACAGGCATCATTCAGACAGAGTGGGAAAGTTGTCAGAGGAGCAGGAAGCAAGGAGTGCTGGGAGGGGAAGAGGGTATACATGTGTGTGCACGCAAGAAACTTCCCTTCAGTAGGTCACTGGAATGTATTTTAAACCCCACAAAATAACACAGTTTTGTTATACATTTAAAAATCAGTGTCTCAGAAAATAAAATGTCTTTGCCATATATTAGAGCAAGTCTGAGCTGCAAGCATGGGAATATTTTTTCTACAAATCTAAAACCTCACTTTCTCCAGTAAGTCACACAGAGGACCAGATTACAGTATTACAGTCTGGATGTGGATAACATATTTTCACTACCAGAGGAAAAATCTTGATTTGTTCAAAGCTTTATTCATGCATTGAACATGTTTTGGAGCAGCATTTTGAAGTTATTTAGAAGACAAGGTCTTATGTTAAAAAAAAAATTAGTAAATCTTTCACAAACTCAAAATGGAATTGTGTAGGTTTGCAAAATGAGATTATCTACACTAAATATTGTTGAAAGATGGGGTAAAAAGGTATTTATTCTTTTACAATTAACAAAATGGAAAGATCTTTACATAAAGCTGAATGCAAAGTGGGAGGAGTACAAATGCCTTTGGCTAGACAACTTATGAAACCACTTACATTTTCTGAGCTTTAGTATACCTGATTTTTTCCCTTAAACATTTCCCAAGGTCTCGAATGAATTTAATCCATTCATTTTACTGAGCTGGACCAACTAGCCTTACCAAGTTCTGTTAATTTTCCACAGAGCAGCTCAGCAGAGGACAAGCACGCCACAGCACAGCTCCAGCAGCCCAGCTAAGTGCTGATGCATATGGTGCTTGCATCGCTAAAAACCATGGCTCTGCACTGCAGCAGCACTCCAGCTGCACCAGAAACAGTTTAAAAATTGCAATAATAATAAATACAGAGACCTCCCACGAGACAAGGTGCGAATCCTGATAGCAGTCTGTGCAGCCTTAGAGCATGACAGAGATGAAGTTGAAAGCTGCACATGGACAGCACTATAAGAAGAAAGCAGGATTGTGACTGACACAGCAACAACCTAGCCTTCACAAAGAAATGGAAAGCACATAGGTCATTTCGGAACTCCACATTCAGTCCCATTTTACAATGCCAACTGCAAAAAATACAACCGCAAACAGTTTGTCCACTGACAAATTGGTACCAAAGCCCTGGAAAATCCTACAAATAGTGGCAAAGTCTTTTCATGCTAAATAATATGTCCACGGCAGAGATGAATCCAGCTCAAGGGTGAGCAGAAGCAGGAAGTAATAAAGAAAGAGAGTTAGCATCAGGCTCAGTAGAAAGTCTTTAACACCCAATTATAACTATAAACAGCAGGAAAAAGTTTTAAAATTTACTGAAATCAGGCTAGCAGTGTATGCATCCCATTTAGGTATTTTTTTCTATGAAAATCCCTAGCATATCAGTCAGCTTTAAGAAACGACTAATAAATTTTAATACTGCTTTTGAAGTTCTTATTAAAGCATTTTACAACAGGAACTATTAGGCTTGATATTGACTTGCCATACTAGAGTTAATGAGTATACATTACTAATTTAAAGACAGCAGAACTGATAAAAAGCAAATATTGGAAAATATCAGTATACATAAGATTTTGAAGCTCCTGCTCGAAAGGAGGGAGTCCTAAAAATGGCTGAACTGCAGTCCTACCTTCACTTGTCATTACTGATTACAACTGGATCAAACAGAAAGGAATGTTGCCTTACCACCCTAAACTACACCTGAGTATAAAAATTACATTAAAAGTCAACTTTTGTGAAACTACACTTTTAAGGCAACACTTAAAAGAAGCCACCAACTACCAAAATGAGAAACTGCAGAACTCAGCCTTTTTGCACCAGCCTGAGTAAATTGCACTTAACAGAGAAGGGATCGCATAGGTAAAAAATCATGATGCTTTAGGATTGAAGAATAGCTACAAATGTGGGTAGGTCATTTGTGGGCTACCCAGTAACATTCAGATAACTGAAAAGCTCCTGGGTACTCTTCTGCATCTTGCCCAAAAGGTACCATTATAAAGCATTCATACTCCCCCAGCCTCCAGCCATGAAAACCAAGACATAAATCCAGCTTCCAGCAACAGAGTCAACAAGCCTCTTTATTACCAATAAAATTGTGAGTAGCAAGCATATAAATATATTTCTAAACTATTTTCTTAAGTCAAGCGCTGTAAAGTACTTAGACTGATGGTAATTATTCAATCCTAAAATCCTAAAATCTATTTTTGCCTTGGCTGAAAAAAAATACCAAAAAAAAAAAATCCTAAATCCCAGCCTTGCAGTAAACATAGATTCATTTTCTATTACAGTGTGTGGGTTTTGATGATGCAAGTACCACGGCAACAAAAAGCTTTCACTCAATTCTGTATTTGATTCAAAGGCAACGGTAGTGCAGGCAGGGCTCGCACCATCAGCAATTAGCCAGAAAGTGGCACAACACTTTCCATGATACAGCCTATTTTAAAGTCCATTATTTGCCCATATACATAATCCATATACATATGGCCATAAAACCCGTGGATTATATATATATGAGTAGCTAAATGCTCACTGTGCAGGATGACAGGGAAACAGTATAATTTTATCCATGTGAAAAACAGAATTTATTTTCTCATGAGTCTTGTTTCAGATCATGAACTTGAGAATTTGGAGGGGGCCATGGTATGAGACATGTCATTTGTTGTCCCTCCCACACGTTCCCCAAAATTGACTAAGGTATAAGATAATGAAAGTATAGTACTTCAAAAGTACTACTAGAGAGACCTATTAAAATATTCTGCTGCTAAGATCTCACCTATGCCTTATTTGCTCCAGGGATGGAATAAACTACATGAAGTGCCCCAAAAGATTAAAGCTTTGGTGGACAAGGTAAATCTTGGACTACACATTAAAACAATTTTATTCTGTCTCCATCCTGAGCACTTAACAGTCAGTTATGGAAAGAAATAAAGGTACAACTGTTTTCTTTATCTGGGAAAAAATGGTGGGGAAAGCTTAAAGAGAACGACAGAAAAGCGAAGACAGCAGAATCACTGCAATGCAAAAGATGCTGGGATTATGAGATACGATGAGAGAAGGAGAAACAGGACTAAAACACAAGAAACAAGGAGGGAACACAGACATGGTTGGGAGCTGTGGCATCATTCAATAAGGAGTATGCTGCCCAGGGACAGAAAAACAGATTTCTCCGCCTACTTGCTCAGGCTGAGGAATCACAAATGAGAGGCAGTGGAACCTAGCAATGGAGTAGGGATGTAAAAAGTTTATGTGAGACATGAGAGCAGAGGAGATTCTGACCAAAGCCTTGGATGCCTTAGTCCTGCAACTCCTTTCCTCTCACAAAATTGCCTGCTGTCAGGGCAGGGGGCACACAGAAAGCAACAACCAGCAGAAAGGACTTCACTAGCTCACCTGGCAAAGTTTGTATTCACTGTTTAGACACCTTTCATGCCTCATTTTAGTTCCATATCAAATCTGCAAAATTTATCTTTAATGAAACACCTATTAAGTTCAGTTAAGGCAAGCAAACAAATACACAGTCTTGGAATAGCCTTAAAAGTTAACACAGAAAGCAATAAATAAGTTGTGATTCAAGACATCAGGGTATCTAAACTCTTTCCTGTGCTTGCTGTGTGACCTCAGTCAGACAAGTAACACCACTCGTGCTTTCAGTACCTCTGTTTCATTATGATCTCTTCCTGTGGAGGACAACTGGAGAGCTATGCATGAAAGAAGAACACAAGAATACTGAGTAGGATCTCATCATTCAGACTGGTATCAAAACACATGAAGAAAAGGAATTCATATGAGAAAGTGTGAGAACCAAGGTTATTAAGGTTGAAGTCACTACAAAAAACTGATAATTTTTAAAATGGGGCTGACTGTAATGTATTTGATAATATACAAATTCCAAGTACTGTACATGTCAGAATTCCTTTGAACGACAAAAAATTTAAGCTCTACATATTTTCCTTTGGGTCACTGATTATTTCTTTTGACATTCACAGAGTTTTATTTCCCTTTTGCACCAAAGAAGAGGCACCTGTGTTTCTTCAGTCACTTATAATATTCAGATTCTGCTTTTGAACTTTCCTTTGCCCCAGTTTCTTGTCATCACTGCTTAGTTATCAGCATGGGGAAGAAAGCAAGTAGCTTTCTCTCTTCCCTCAGGCAATGCCATTGCTGTGCTTTGATTTGCGTCACAGAGACAAAAAAAGTAGAACAGCTGCAGCCCTTAATTGCAGAAACCACGTATGTGAAGCTGCAGCTCAGTTTCACTGTTGTTCTTCCAGCTAGAAAAATTATTAAAGGCCCAGTCCTGCTCGCTGCAAACCAAGCCGTACACTAGCACAGCATGCAACTTTCAGAAACAGTGGAATACAGTCAAAAAATTAAAATATCAATAGTTTTAAGTAGAGCAAAATCATGTTTAAGCAAAACAGACTCTTGTACCAGCTTCATCACCTGAGTGCTTCCCACAAGCCTGTTAAGGCAGCAAAACCATTGTTGCTTGTTCCTGTTCTCCAGCCCTATCCTCAGAGAGGATGAATAGGAAGAGGCAATTTATTCTGTTTGCCAAAGTGGGTTACTGTAATAGGAAGGGTCAAGTGCCTTAGTTGTTGATTAGGTGTAGGTAGTACATTTATGTTAATAAATACAAGATCAAAGAGTCACACCTCGCATTTGCAGTGGGAGAAAGACCAGCAGGCTTGGTAATATATCCCAAGTTCCTCTCTTTCATCACACTTCAGCCATAGTTCTCTTTCTCACATAAATCCCATTCTTTACACATCCACAGGTGTATTCCCACAACAACAGTCAAGACTGGTTTTTCACTTCATGGCCATGGAACTGAAGAGTTTGTCTTTTAGAGAATTCCCAAACAGTGAAAGCTGTCACTGTGATACAGCCTGGCCAGGAAAACAATCATGGAATCAGAATCATAGAATCGTTAGGGTTGGAAAGGACCTTAAGATCATCTAGTTCCAACCCCCCTGCCATGGGCAGG
>JBCJKH010059131.1:0-50820 GCA_039877255.1 Loriculus beryllinus
TGTGGCTGCCCCATCCCTGGCAGTGTTCAAGGCCAGGTTGGACACAGGGGCTTGGAGCAAGCTGCTCTAGTGGAAGGGGGCCCTGCCTGTGGCAGGGGTTGGAGCTGGATGAGCTTGAAGGGCCCTTCCAACACAAACCAGTCTATCATATGATTCTGTAAAAAAGAAGTGCCACTGTGCATTTGTTTTATCATAAATCAAGACTGTAAAGCCAGTGAGAGCTATTTTGTTCTAGGTGTCTGTTACCTGCCAGTGCAACACACCCCATGATACACCCCTGTCTTCCTCAGCTGCTCAGGTCTGGGTGCTGATCCTCCACTGTGCTGAAGTTGGGTCAGGTCTCTGCATCTACGAGCTGTAGGGTTACATCATGTTCTTCCTTCCACAGGCAATCCTCTCCTCCATGATTGCAAGGATGAGGTTATACTAAGGTAGCGGAAATGTTCCTCTGAAGTCTTGGTGTGAAGAGGGCAATTCCAGGGAAAGGTGGGGGAAGATTAGTGAACACAGATGTAAGGAAAGAGTCAGTCCTGGATTTCAGAAAAATCTGAAGTCTATGTCTGACAGAAACCAGACATTTGGTTGAGATTTGTGCCTTAAGTGACTGAAAGCCACTGATACAGGGCATCAGAAAAATAATAGAAAGGCGAATAAGTCACCAGCTCAGAAAGGCTGTACCTGTTAAAGGAAATAGCTGCAGTAGCAATAGGCAAAAGAATTACCTGTAGGAGGGTAACCTTAGCACAGGGTATTGAGGGAAAGATTTTCCTGCTGCAAGGAGATGTAAGTTGTTTTATTTAATTTTGCATAATGAAAAACTGGTGAATTGTTACAGAAGGAAAAATTCTCATTCCGCATCAAAGGAAATTAATTCTCTTCATTTTGGGGGTTGCTGGGACCTTTCCTCTCTCCCTAGAATATAGTGAGGAAAGGAGGGGAAATCTTCACAGAGGAGAGGTAGAACAAGCAAGATTAAAGGGTCCCTACAGAAGCAATAAATAAAACTACTTGCTTCTGCTTGTTGCAGTTAATATCAAGAAATAACTCATTTCAAACTGTCTCATCAAATAATTAGTTGCAGAGATTTGCCATTTTAATTTTCTTGCAGGAAATAATTCTTTCTTCTGACCAACCACATCATTCTGCTAAGCAATAGGAGAAAAATCAACAGAAAAATTAATGCAAATATGTCAAATTATGATGTGGCCATTTGCTGTTGTCTAGAACTTTCCAGATACAGCTGCTGCAGTCATGCTTGTCACAGGATGCACAGTGCAGTCTGCGACAGCATTAACGTGGCATTGATTTAATTTGTTCTGTGTAATGGGTTGTAATTGAATCTACAGGTTAAATTTAACAAGTGTCTGTTACCAAAGCCTCTGTTTGCAATTTCCCAGTTTCTAAACTAAGCCTAATTGACCTTATTTATTCAGAATAAAAAGATGCTTCTGAGTTTGTCCTGCAGTAAAAGCAGCTCTTGATGATCAGTAGTGTTGGGAAGTGGCTGAGGGCAATGGTCAGCCTATGCCTGCCAGGAGGAGAGTCCCATCTGCATCTCCTTTGTATTGCCAGCTCTGTCGTGTTAGTTATTTTTAGGAGAAAGCTCCCTTTTTATTTGGACCACATCCTTGCTGGTCTCACTGCCCCGGTGCAGTGATTATGGCACCACAGCTTGATTGGAAGAGGGTGCGAGTCCTACTGTGCAGTGAAGATATAGGGAAAACTCAGAGCCCCAGCCAGGGCAAGCAGCTATAGCCTGGAGGAATTCAAGGGTCAAGAGAAGCTCAGAGTGAAAACCAGCTTCTCATGGCTGCAGGCATCACCTAAGGGATGCAATGTGTTGTGCAAGGGAGGCAGGCGATGCATCCCCCAGCCTCCAAGCAGATGCTACACTGAGCTGACGTACCTAGCAAGATCACACGTATATTGGATCAAAAGTATGAGTGTGTCTCACCCATGAGATTGTTCCTCCCAAAGAAAAGTGCTGCAGAAATCTGAGGTGCTTTTGTGCCTGCATGAGCCCAGCCAGCACTCTCAACATGTGTCAGTGCAGGATGCTGAGCAACCCTCCCTCCTTCATCACAAGCAGGGATCTGCGTTTCATGCAGTTTCATTTCCAGACTACCATTCTTTCACTTCTCAGTGAAGAGCTAGAAAATGATAGTTTCATATTTCCTTGCTGCTGTGGCAGTGACCGATCACAATTTCATATCTGAAGCCTTTCCCATGTTAAGCCTTGTGCTTCCTTTTGGCTTGATATGCTCAGTCTGGGATGACATCTGCCTTTAAGCAGCACCCTCACAGAGCTGGCTGCCTTTCCTCCTGATGAATTTTCAGGATTAGAATGAGTATGACAGGAGAAGAGGAGAGAGGAAAGAAAACCTTTCACTTGAGATTTTATGTGTTTCTCAAAAAAATCCTTGCACAGGCACTAAGCAGACCATCAGTGCACAACCAGCTGGATGCAGAATATGTGATTCTAAAGAATTTAATGACCACAAAGTCATGAGAAAGAGAAAATTCCAGTCACAAATGTCTCAGGTTTACCTTTTTGATATGTATGATATAGGGAAACCCAACTGCATCAAGTGCTGAGATCTCACCAAAGCATCACTTTAACTGTGGAAAAATATTTTAATGTTTGGTGGGAAGTGAGACATTATGGCAAGGAAATATTCCCAGCAGGAGAAGGCATTAACTCCTTCCATGGCTGTTTGGATGGCGCTGGCGTGTTTTATTCACTGAGCAGGGAACCATGTCTGTTGCTAACATTGCCTGCAAGGTTTTGGGGATAAAAATTTTCCTTTTGGTCACAGAGGGTCCCTGTTGTGCTATTCATTCATGAGGGAGGTAGGAGTCTTCCTTTCCTGTAGGGCTGTCAGCACCAAGCTCTTGCCATATAGGCCCTCCACTTGCTTCACTGGCTCCATGGAGTGATCATTCAAGGGGGTTCATACTAGAGAAACATTAGAGAGGACCTTTATTCCCAATTCCTAAAGGAACAAGGAGCGGTTTGCCAGGGATTAAACACCTAATAGATATGTGCAATGTGTTTCTGAGCTCTGCAAACCGCAGCTGGGATTTAAGTTGCAAGCTCCTGCCCGATGAACGTGTACAGCGAGGAGCTATGGGGACAACAAGTGCAAGCTCTCAAATGACTGATCGGTGCTAATGAGCCAGAAACTTTTTAAAGAAATTAATTGGATATGGCAAATTAATTTTAATGAATGTGATGTACAAAACCTCACTGGTTTTCAGTGTATCTTCATCTCTCAGACCAACAGAGGCTAGTTTCCACTTGTGTAACACTATATATCCAGGGGAGATATTGCTGGTTTGCAATGAGAGCAATGAGCTGCACCCTGGGACTGCTACCCCAAGCACCTCTGTCTTGATGCCCTGCTTTGGATCTGTATGTTTGCAGCTGTTTGCAAGTGGAGAGTAAACGACCCAACAGTTAGTCCTGTGATGAAGTTTTAGTGGATCAAAGGAAGATGCTTCCATATATCTCTGGAGTGGCAAAAATAAAGGACAGAATAGTCACAGCAATGTGCACCCATCATTCAGACTTCTTACTTTTTCTGTACCCTGTATGCTCCATTTAAAACCCACGCTCTGAAACTCTGTCTCTGTGTTCCTTCCGGTTTATCTTTGGGAAGTTATAGATTAGCCATGAAAAAAACCACATGCATTCATGTATAATGCAAGCCACTTTACTTGTATTCCAATCAATTAATATAAAAGCATAAAATGATTCAGCAAAGTGACTGACATAGCCCTGAAAAGAGGTATTTCATTTTTATAGTGATTTCTTGAGAATTTCATTTTCACAGTGTATGAAGATGCTTACGTGTAAGAAGATGAGATCTTTGCGTCTAGAGTCCTGTGAATTACCATATTAGGCAAAAAAGCATTTAGTTCTTTACATATGTTGTGGACCAAGTGAGCCAAGTACACTTGTAGTCTGTTCTTTGGAGATGCCTTTGATTAAACATCTTTTGTTTCCTCCCTTCTGCCCAGCTTTCCAGAAATTAAATAGGAAAAGAATAAAGAGCCACCTGTAAAAGCAGAGATTGAATCCTTTGCAGTTGAAAAATGAAATTATAATAATCTGACTAATTTTTTGCATTTCAAAGAGCTGTTTCAGCCCACTGTTTTCATCTCCATTCTGAAACAAAACCACAGTGACCTTGCTGTGCATGCTGATGCCTCCCAAAGGGCTCTGCACATCATTGCCAGAAGCAAGCTTGCAGGGCCATACAATACTTGCAATAACCATATCATTCTTCCAAAGCTTCATTCAGAAAATTTGGGGTGGGACCTTGTTCAGACCAACAAAGAGCTAAAATGCCACTGTAGGAAGGCATTTTCTGCATTCTGCAGTTGCCTGCAGCAATCTGCTGTTGACCACTTTCCCAGGCCAGGGCTGGGACTGTGGCTCTCACTGGGGTTCTTGAATTTTTAGGTCAGTTTGGATGTGAAAATGAATCTGAGCAGTTTGGTCTTGACGGGGTAGAGAAAACTCCTTCTGTTCCCGTGTGGCTCTCCATGAAACCTGTTGGCAGAGCTGTCAGGCTAGGCATGCTCTGGTTAGGAGAGTTTATGGACTTCTGCTTTCTTTCCTTGTTTGCTGTGAAAGCACAAGAAGGTTTTGTCACATGAAAAGGTTTTGTAGTATGAACATTAGTGGGTGGAAACGTTGTGGAGAGGCACTGACAGCCCTGCATGGAAGCCAGTTACAGGGACAGCAACTGCAGTAGAGCAAGGGAGCAGGGCAGGCGAGTGCTGCAGGGATGCCGGGGCCCTCCAGCCAGGCCAGAGTGGAGGCTTTGCATGTTTTCAAGCATAATAGCCCAGGGCTGTTTTGCCAAACTCAGGCCACTCTGGCTGGGAGGGAGAGCAGGGCATGGAGTGCATGCAGGGACCCATATTACAGTACACTGGGGGTTGCTGAATCCACCTACCAGCTCAGAGCAGATGGAACACATCCCCTTTCCAAGTGAGCAAAGAGTTTCTGCAGATGCTTTTGGCTGGGTGAGATTGTGTTGGACACTGGGGCTCCAAAACTGTGCTTAGGAGACTTAAGTGTCTGCGCCTCCAGAGACAGGCGTTTTGCAAAAGCTGCTAGCTTGATAGCGAGGAGAACTGCTTTAGGCATCATGAAAAGAAAAGGCATTCACAGTTCTATTCTATAACATATAATATATAAAATTCTTCCAAGCAGGCATTTTTAGCAAACTCAGTTATAGCAAGTTTCAACTTGAAAAAGGCAACAAGAGTGTTTTGGTGGTTTTTTTTGTTAGACATACTTCAGGCTGTTAAAAACTCCCTTTTGGGGTATTCAGCATATTTTAAATCTTGTTTTCTTCTTTCTCCTACATTCTCCTATTTTGCCTCCTTCCCTAAGGCACCTGTAGGCAGACCAAAGTATCCCAGCTGAGATCTGAGAAAGGAACTTTGCAATTAGGAGTGTAGCTTAACTGTACAACAATACACACCGAAGAGATCTGTAGACACCATTTCAAGAGAGGAACTATAAAAATTACTTTGTTCCAAAGGAAAAAGAAAATTCACCCATGCTATAGTGTTATTAAACATTCAAATGCAAGATTTGTTTCAGTATGCAGACGCTCTGGCTTTAATTACCAAGAGAAATCCCCCAGATAGACATTAAGCCACAGAACAACTTAGCTTGAAATTCACTTTTATTCTCAGCATCTAACTCAGTTCCACCCAGAGCTGTGAAAATGTTCAGCCAGAAATGCAAACCCATTTGAAAACAAGAGAGGTTCAAGTTCCAGCCAAAGCTGAAGGTTAGCAAACTTGAAATACATAGGAAGACACAAGTTTGCTGTAATCAGATTTTGCTTCTTGCACAGCGCACAGGAGATGGAACAAATCCTCCAAAAGCCTGAGTCCAGCTCCGTAGCCTTGGTGAGAGCACCTGTGAGAAAAATCCTGGTGTTTCATTGGCCTTTCTGTCCTACGAAATCGTGGAATCCCAGCCTGGTTTGGGTTGAAAGGGACCTTAGAGCTCATCCAGTTCCAAACCCGGCCACACAGGCAGGGACCCCTTCCACTAGAGCAGCTTGCTCCAAGCCCCTGTGTCCAACCTGGCCTTGAACACTGCCAGGAATGGGGCAGCCACAGCTCCTCTGGGCAGCCTGTGCCAGAGCCTCACCACCCTCACAGTAAAGTTCTTCTTCCTTATAGTTAATCTAAATTTTACAAATCACTTGAATCCAAACAGTCACTTTTTTGTCTCTTTATTTTTCTGCCATTTCTGTGAATTGAATTAACCAATTTATCAAACAATTGTCAGGAGCAAGCAGCCTGGTTTGCCCTGCTTTGGTGTTCAAGAGCTTATACTTCAGCTCAAGCCATGTCATGGACCATATGTGCAAAAATCCTATTACAGAGTTACTCATCTGCTCATGGAATAAGTGCAATGAGTCAAAAATCTAAATAACAAACTTTCCCTTCTCCTCCTCCAGACTATAAATTAGGTATTAATAATGCTCATAAAAAAAAAACCCAAAAAAAACCAAACTATTTTGAAGGCAAACCCATGGCTCATGAAATGCTAAGCCTCAAGCACAAAAGAACTTTTGTCCAAAGAAACTCAGACACATATGAATGGTAATAAAACTCACCTATGTGCAAGTATTAACATCTGGACTTAAAAAGAACACTGCTGGATGCACAAAGGGGAAGGAGACCTTTGAAATAATTGAAAATCTATATCTAAGTATTTTGTACCTTTTCTTAAGGTTCTTAAGGGTGCTGCAGTCTCTCCATTTATGCTTATAAGTAAGACAGGTCAAGGCTCATTCTCTGACCCTCAGGCCAATATGCACAGCACAGCTTGCGTCCATATGGCTAAAATTTCTCCTTTACACTCTCCCACATGCTAGCTCCCAAACCATGCCTGGATGAGGGCTGGTTTGTAGGGAACAAAGCCAGGGCAAAGAGCACAGGAACAATTAAACAGTTTGGATGATGCAGAGCAGTGCTTGAGCCCACACCTTGGACCTGTGCACTGTCCTCGTATGGATGGAGCCAGTGAGAGTAGTCAGAGACGCAGACAAAGAGCCATATGTCTCTATATTTAATATAAGTAGAATATGATCAGAGGTGAGCTAAAGTCAGAATATGTGATGCAAATACTGCAGAGAGAAAATTAATTTTTGCCTTCCTCCAAGCTAATGCAGTTGCACTGTAAAACTGTCCTAACAGCATATTCCTACTTAGCACCTATTTATATGCAGTATCATACATTCTTCTTGGCTGGATCACACTCATTATTGTTGATAAGTAATCCAACCCCTGGTTTAACCTACAAAATGTCATCACAAACCAGGATTTACCAATTCTGCAAATAAAATCTATTTTCCAGGCAAGGCTGGCTTCCTACTGTGCAGCCATTCAGAAAGGTGTGAGAACACCAACATTCATTCTACACAGTATTCCCCTGTCTTGCGAAAGGTGTTTTGGAAAGGGAAGACTTCATGTGCCTCTAGCATGAAAGTCAGAATGAAATATAATGAAAGATGCACTGTTTGCCTTGCAGCATTACAGTCAAATGCTGTGTGGTCTTGGGAAACAGAACTGTGCTCCTTCTCAGAAAACGAGTGAAGAAAAATGAGCAGTAGCCTTCAGTGTGACCACTGTGTGCTCCAGGATTTCATTTATAGTTTGCCTTCACCAGAGGATTAATTTGCTGTTAATCTGAATCCTCCCTAGTCACAGGCTCCACATTAGCAATGTCTTAGGAAGAACAGCGTCACTCGGGACCTTCTCATAAGCAAACGACAGAAATGTGGTGTGCTATTAGGGCAGGAACTAAACTAGCTCACCTAGAAACTGGAAAAGTGTTTACAGCATAGTTCTTGATTCATATTTCACAGTGAAAGGATTCATCAAGTGGGGCTTTGCAGAGTTCTGCCCCAGATCCGGTTCTAATGAAAATATTTTCATTTTCCTGGACACAAAGTACCTGGATGATGACCAAGATGCTGGAACATAGATAATGTTTATTACATTTGCAGATGATACTGAGCTAGGAAGAACTGCAGTAAAAGGAAAGGGAAAGAATTCAAGATGATCTTGAGAGGCTGGAGATACAGACAAGTTGAAGATACCAAAGGCAGCAAGGAACAATTCCTTAGGCAAATACAGAATGAAAATCACTTATCCACACAGCAGTCCTGAAGCTCACAAGGGTTGAGCATCAACCAGTGATGTCAAATGGCTGATGTTCCTCAGACCAGAAGATCTAAACCCTTTCTTTTCACTCGACAGTAGTAAGATCTCAGCTAGAGTACTGTGCCTGGTTTGGGGCTCTTGGTTGCAAGTGAAACATGGTCATCCAGGAGAGAGTCCAGAGGAAGGAGAAAGAACCAGCACTAATTTAGGCAACACAGATACTGTCACCATAAACAGAAGACTGAGATGGAACCTAGGAGATGCGAAAACAGGCTTCAAAAATAAAAAGGTTGCTACACAGCAGAAAAAAATTATTTATTTTCTGTGCTCATTTAGACACATGAGAAGTAATGGGCTAAAAGAAACTGCATCAGGAAAATTTTGGTTAGTCACTAGGAAAACACTTCTAATGGGAAGCATGAAAGTTCATTGCCAGAAGAGTCTCTCCGGGCTGAATATCTGCCAGGAGTGGTCATTGTCCACCCTGCTTGGTGACTAATGAGCTCTTGAAAGGAGCTTACAGTTTCATGACTCAAGAGTGAAGCAGTTACCTCTCCATATGTACATGATCATCTTGACAAAGCCAGTCTGTGTTAGCAACTTCAAACTGCCTGCTAGCCACAGACACTTCAAACTGCCTGCTAGCCATAGAAACAGTAATATTAAAATCATTCTTGGTTTCCCAGTCACTTTTCCAAAATTACTAGAGCCTTCCAGACTTAATCCAGACTAATTCAGTCCCAGCTTTTTGCTCATTCATCAAATTCCCTTACCTGGATACGATAACTAAGCTTTGATCATCACTGTTCTCCAAGGTGGCAGTGCTAAAGTCTATAGTAAGTCACTGAGGCATCACGCTGCCAGTTGATCAGGAGCCCTTTTTAACACTTTCTAACTTCATAATGGTGGCAGAAAAGCATATAGGTTAGGGAAGCAGATAGAAAACTCAAAACTGGCCAGTGGGATCCAAATAAAAGGTGAACCTTTAGCTCACCAATACAAGTTGGTTACAGAAGCCAAAGATTCAGTGAGCAAAGGACTGGAAGAAGCAATTTAGGTTTTCAAGTCCTTACAGACATGACAAACTGTGCTTTCGAAATTTAGTCCAAATGGATCCTTCACACCTTCCCATGCAGCCAACCACTGACAGCAAAGAGAAGATGTTTCAAACCTATAGCATGACAGAAAACAAACCAAAAAGAAAGACCAGCACTCTCCAAGTATTACTGGGGAATATGGAGGTGTGCATGTGCAGAGGATTATAGGAAACACCTTCTCATGTCCCAAAACACACCTCAGCAGGAGGAGGCCTCCCACCACCTGAACATGAGGAAGGCAAAGTACTGGTTTATTGCAATTCCCATCCCCTATCTTGCATAAATTATCTAGGACTGTGATTTGAAAACTTCCCATGAGCATCTCTTACTTTTGAGACAGTTTGATTACTATTTTCAAGCAGTACAAAAGCCACCAGTTAGCAGGCTGGCATGCTTCATCCTTGAAGGAAGAAGGTATTTCTATTTTACCTTTTGCACTTCTGCCTTGGAACAATGAACTGCCATTTCCTCATAACAAACTGAAATGACCCCACCACCCCCTCCATATTTCACTCTCTTTAGTGCTCCTCATCCCATATTTCCTTTTCTTTCTTCTTGTTTTTTGTTTCAGAGACGCTCATATAGTGTTTACCATATGTATCCTGCCTTGTCTCACCACTGCCCAAAGCCCATCCAATGCATTTTATAAAGCAGAGCGTGATTTGGATATGAGCTTCCACAACGTAACATTTGTATCATCATCTAAGTGTTGCAGAGTGCCAAAGCCTGAAATAGCCAAGAATTCAGTGAGTGACCAGCAGTGACCTGATTCTGGCAGTCAGCGTGGTGTTGTTCCACCCGTGGATGCTGCTTGACACCTAACCCAAATAAATGCATCATTCTGGCAAAGCAAACAGAAAAAGAAAAGATGCAGCCAACTTAGCCTCTCTCTACAGTCACTATAACAGATAGTGACAGATAGTACAGCAGAAGAGAGCGACACAGCTGTGACAACTGGTATGAAGTATTTTGCTGGTGTTACCATGTTAGCCATAGCAAAGAAAAAGCCATAAGGTTGGTCCCAGCTGCACAGGAGAATAAAAACCTTGGAGCAGCAACTTGGGTTCTGCCTACTTTTTCTTTGCACTCATTTTATTTCTCACCCTGGGCATTACCACTTAAGGCAGGATTCATTACACAGCGATCAGGCACACAAATTTCACTTCAGGGAGAAGATAAGTGCTTAACACTAACAAAATGAGTCACCAAAAAAAATACTGGTTTCCTGCCCAGGCACCTCACTAAATTTCTTCACACCTAGACTTACTTTGACGTCTAGGGTTGGCATCTGCTGTGCATGCTCAGAACACCACCAGCTCAGCTAAGTATCCCTGAAGGACGTATCTCCTCCAGCGGGCTCTTGCCACACTGACAGCACCTTCTTTGGCACAAAGCCCAACAGTCACAGCCACTCTCCATCACAAAAGTGCACACAGTGGCCACCTTCTGCCGCCTTGTCGGTGGAGCTCAGGAAAAGAGAGATGCACTTCCAAACCCCAGCTCAGATTCAGGAGGGCTTAATCATTTCCACATCCTGAAGGGAATAGGGAGCCCCGCTGAGCAAGTTACCTTCTCCTCCTGGGAAGCTCAGCAGCACAGCCCTGAGCCCAAAAGCCATGGGGCAGAGCTTTGGTGTGAAGCTTTACAACCACATGGGCAAACTTGAGTTTTGCAACCCAGATGAGGAAGGGCTGTTTCCCTTACAGAGGCCATGATGGTCCAATACTGCTGATTTTCTCTCAGGAGCAACATAAGAAAAGCCTGCCAGCCCTGCCATCTAAGTAAAGAAGACCACAAATGTTTCCTTACTTCAGTCATCAGCCACACAAGGCAAACACCTACTGGGTGCCTCAAGTGGGCCCTGCTCATAAAGGCAGAAAATTGCTGGCAGCACGGCATTTGGCTTCCACAGCCTCCAAGCTGGAACTGGGAGAACTGGTGTCTGGCCTGGATTCTTTGCTGATGCACGCAAGCACCTAAGCACTCATGCAGATCAAGCTTTACATCCCTCCTGGCCTCAGTTCTCCATACAAGCATCTTCCCAGCACCATGTGGGCTAATGTGAAGCTTTTGAGTGACAGTGAGTGGGACCTCTAAGTCACTCTCATAGACAGGTACAGCCATTTCCATTGCAGGCACTACAAGAGGAAATGAAAGAAAAACATAGCCACATTCCCTTGGACTTCAAAAAGAAGCAAATCTCGATCCAGTCTCTTTAGTGAAGACTACAAGCTGGAAGACTCCATAGCAAGAGTCAAAAAGGCATCCTAGGAAAAGAGAAGCTACAGCTCCTGCTGCCCTGTCACACTCTCGGGACTGTGCCATTCTTTTTTTTGTGTCATTCTTTTCTTGTCCCTCACTACAGTGTTTTTATGGTTTTCTTGCTTTCCTTTCTGCTCTCTTTCATGGTCCCCTAGAGTTTCAATCAAAGTTGCATTTCCCCAGTTCTCGTTCTCCCCAGCCCCTTGCCTTCCTGGAAGGAAAACAAGGACAGATGGAGCCGGCTGGCCGTAAAAAGCTGTTCTCACAATGAAAGCACTGCTTTCCAATAAAACATAAGCAGTCTGGCTGCGCTGCCTCTGCTTTGCTTCCCTGCTTTAGGGCACATCTGCAGAGATACAGCAGCCTCAGATGGGTGACATAAATAATAAAGAATCATTCTTAATAATCAAGCAACTTCAGCCTTGCCAAAAAAGTAGCTGATACACACATTCCAGCTACTGTGTACTTACAAAGATGTTGATCTTGGGAGCGTCCCTCCCGCAGGAGCTGGTGACTGAACCAAACCCAGGTTTGATTTTTCCCTTAGTTTACTTGTTTATTGCCAAATTCCAAAACACACACCAAAAAAAAAAAAAAGCACTTTCCAAATGTGATTTATGAAGTGACTCTAAGTACATGCATGCACACATAAAAACACACAGGCCTGTCGTTCCAACTGCATGAGAAAAGCAGCAACAGGAACTCTCACTGCATAATAAACACTACCTGAGCAAGCCCTTTTCTTTGTCTGTGAAGGCCTGGAGCCAGATCTCTGGGGAAGGAGGCATAACTGCATCACCTCATTGGCTTCTTTCGAGTTATGAAATGATGCACTTTTTTGTTTCATTTTGAAATCATTCCCTGAAATAAAGGCACGTGCACAAAAGGCAACTATTAGCTTTTGGACAGTTTAAACTTGGCCATCCCTTCATGTCCAGATAGTTCAACAGCCCTAAGTCTTTTTAAGCATCGCTTCCCATCATCAAAGAGAAAGGGTATTAAATTTTCATTTTAAAGGGCAGAAGAAAAGCATATTAATCTTCAACCCATCTTAGTTTAACAAAAGGGCTGTGTATTCTTGTCCCAAAACAGCAGTCATTGTCCAAAATGCTCTCACAGCTATTTGCAGAGCAGAGGCTCTTGCAGCACTCTTGTAAACTCACTACTTAAGCCGCTGAGAAGTAAAACAGGGTTTTCAGCAAGAACAGAGGTAATTTGCTGAAACTTGCATGCCCTGAATGATGAACAAAGCATTTTGAGCCCCAAGACATGCTCCATGGTAAAGTCTGGTCCAACAAAGGTGGTGTGAGCAGGGTGAAAGGGACCTGCAGCCCCTGCTCATCTCTGTAAAGCTTGCATTTCAAGAGGTCCCTGATCTGAGTTTTACTCCAACTCCTCCTCTCCTCCCCAGGCCTGTGGAAGTTCAGATATTTTTAGCTATTTGCCATCAGTGAAGGAATGTCTTTTCCTCAGTTACCTCATTCATAAGGGCAATTCTGCCAAGACAAACAGGTCCTAAGTGTGATTACACTGACTCCAGCCAGAGGAGAGAGATCACACCACATTAATGTGCATGCTCGAATCATAAGTACCTGGAATTATTAGTATTTATGGTCCATGAAATTACGTTCCTGACTTCCTCACCTGGCCACACAGGGAAGGGGACTTTAGATCCTTCCTGCCCTTATGTGCCTGAGCACCTCTGAAAATGAATGAGCAGTCCTGAAAGCTCCAAGATGAGTGTGGGGTCATCCTGGGGTGCTCCCTGAACTGGGGCCTTTTCAAGAGCACGTGCCAAAAGGAAAGCCAATCAGCCAATAACAACTCAATTTCTTGCCTGGGGAAATCTGTTCTACCCCAGGCTTGCTTTGTTAATCACACACTTACTTCCATATGCCTTTACTCTCCTCTCATCAGAGCCATTCCATAAGCAGAGAGCAATTAACACCTTTGTGAGCAAAGGGACCAAGGACTTAATGAATAACCCCTGCATAAAACTCTAGTGCCTCAAACACCAACTAATTAACCCTCAAAAACATCATCTATGCTGTAAAACCAGCATAGCATATTTACCTTTCACAACTGACAAAGCTAAACCACAAAGTTAATTGACTTGCCCAAGGTCACCAAGGCAAATCAGAGTAAACTAAACCAAGCTGCTTCCTTCTCTGTCCCACAACTGCCTATGTGATCCCAGACCTGAAGGACCTCTACGCTGGTGAAAAAAGCTTCCCTGCTTCATAGAGCTTTCAACAAGCCTACTCAAGGTCTGCAATTTTACCTGCAGACACCACCTAAATACTGATGGTAACTACTTGGAGGTCAGAGCTGAGGCACTTCAACCATGTCACACAGGAGAATGTAGATATTAAAAAAATCTATTTATCTAACACTTTACCTATCTATTTATCTAAAAAAGTCTAGCAGACCCTCAGAACATAAGAAAAGCCAGTTCAGTGCATGGACAGAACTTTTCTCATGTTATCCACCATTAGCAAATGTATAGAATTCTCCAATCCATAGGGAATCAGCATATGAACAAGCCTAAGAAGATGGGAAAATACATATGCAGCCACTCAAAGTCCTGCTTTATCCATTTTGGACACTGCCTCAGAATTACCAAGCAATGTTCTGCCACAACCTCAGAGGTGCTCTGCACTGCATGGGTTGTTGCACTGCAAGCACTTGCTGGCTTTTCACTAATGTAAATTGTAATATAGGTGACTAAGGGCAAAAAGACAATTTCATCCATCCCCTCAAAGGGATGTGCATTTGTTGCAGTGTGTCTCGTGCAGAGAGTGTATCATCCTCTCAGTGGCAGCAAACACAGGACGAACAACAACAACAAAAAGGCTTAATCCCTTTCCAGGGAGTTTTTGTCTGCAAAATCCTCCTTATGAAAGACAGATGTGAACCTGCCAGTCCAGCCAGATGCACAAAGCCCTGGTAAATGCAGGAATGAACGTTCTCGCACACAGAATTGGCAAGAAATAACGGGGAGATTCAAACAATGAAAGAAGTAATCATTTCAATATGACAGGCTGGATCTGAGAATGATTTCAGGCCACGGACACAGAAATCAAAGACCAGCATCTCCAGCAATCCCAAAGGAAAATAAACCCTTCCCTTCCCCAGAAAGTAAAGTTATAAGCCAAGGTGAAGTGAATTGAGGCTAGGGAATGATCCCTATTCAGTGAGGCACACGGCAATAATCAGAGTGCACACGTTACCAGAGATGTAATTTAAAGCAGAGATCAAATTCTACAAAGCAAGACGAAAAATGAAAGTAATAGTAAAGGAATGCTATGAGCAACAGGAAACCCCAGCACTGACAAGGCTCTGCTGAACACTACAAAAACCATACAGCACAAGCCGCACCTGACAGGACCTTCCATATTGCACAAATATTCAATCCCCCTGCCAGACCCTGCATGCAGGAATTTTCTTTGCTTTTTATTAGCTACGATCAAAATCTGACATCTAATGAAAGCTCCAAGACTCTCTAACCAGCAGGAATAAGAAAGATGCTAGCTTAATTCCCTGGATTAAGGCAACGAACAGGAGAGTTTGGGAGGTCTGAGTCTTACCCTAGACTCCTGGCAGCAAAGTGTAGCAGCACCACATCTGCTTGACCCATCAAAGAAAATATCCAAGCCCACTTTTAAGGTGATGTCAACAACAGCATCCCAAATTGAAAAATTCACCATTGTTTGGAAATCTGGAGCACCCAGCTAAAATCAGCGAGGTGCCAAATGGCAGCTCAGCAAAGCTCACTTCATTGTTGGACACCATAGACATCACACAGATGCACCGACCCCCGAATCACTCATCGACAGATGGGGAACTTCTCACCCTCAAAAATGCATGTGCATGTGGTGACAAGCCTGAAAAATGAATCAGAGTGGAGAACTCCAAACCCAAAGCAATGCCTTCTTCATCCACTAAATGTCACATCCCTGCTCGCCAGCTCTGCAAAGGCAGGAGATGCTGGTTGTACTCAGTAACAGTGTTTCCAGCACTCATGTCTTTTTTTTTTTAACCAATTTGAAATCATACCTCAATTCTCTCAAACAAATTATTACTTCAATTACTTTCTTGCAAGCTGCTTTCATTTCATGTTGAAGTGTTCCCAAACTTCCTTTCTAATCAAAATAATAATAATTAATTTAGAAAGCTTGATTCATAGCTGAGTTAGGTCCATTTACCCCTCTCTGGTCAAACAGCTTTGACTCTTACAGCCTTTTGGGATATCAGGATGACATTTTAGGGAGTGATACTACTCTTAAGAAAATACAAAAAATATACAGCATTGTTTGCTTCATCCACCACCTCAAAGTTGTTTTGGGGTAATGTGGCACTTCCACACACTTGCCTCCTTTGTGTCAACTTTCACAACTGGGGGCATATAATTTCTTCAGTATTCTAGCTGCTTTTCTCCTCAGAAAGATGCCAAACCTGTTTTTGCAAGATACAGGGATGATCTCACAAGCTTTTAATCACAAGCGTTTCTGCTGTGGGTGACTGCAAGTGATGATTCAAACTATGTTGAGTCCTGCTCCAATACAAGAGCATAAAAATGCAGCCGCTGCTGCTTGGAACACAGCCACTGCTCAGCAGAGCAGAAACACACCGCACGTTCCTGGGAAAAGCAAGAGGGAGTCATTTGTGTAGCACGTGAAAAGGTAGGCAAAGCTGGGGGATTTGCACATAGGAGCAATAGTGATTCCAGCACCATCACCCTGGGCATCAGTGCAATCCTGACTCATGCAGTGACCTCCCCTGAAGCCCTTCGCTAATGCCCTCTGCTGCCTTTAACCCCTATATATCCCACTGTTGAGGCAAAAAATCCAGGAGATGGCTTGCTGCAACACTAGAGGCTCTAAGTATAGTGTAAAGTTAGCTTTTTCGAGCCAAGAACATACACAAAAACAATACCTGTCCTCCCTCTTCAATCCAGGGGAGTCCCAGACACACTTGTAGTCTGCCACTAGCTAAGGAGAAAAACATAGGCAGCTTCACATTGCTCCCCTCCTTCTGTAGTTCTTGTCCATCTGCTGTCAGTCTCCTATATTTATCACGTGAAATCAAGTTATATATTTGAAAATATGTATCAGCTATATCAACTTTCTGTCATTTGAAAATCTGTTTACAATACTTGTCTTCTCATTACCCTGTTTACTTTACAATCTTGATTTTATTGAAATGCCATTTCGGAATATTGATTTCACTCAAATTGCAAATAAAAATGGGATTTCTTGAAGAAAACTAAATATATATTTCATAGTCAACAGATAGGAAAATCTCTCTGAGTCGCTCTTGCATAGACAAATAATCGGCCTATTTAAGAGAGCTGTTGAACAACTCAGGAGACTGAAGGCTAAGTGCTGGTGTGCTGTGGAGATTGCGGCTTCAAAATGTGCTCACAGCCCAGCATCATCAGACCCATTTATTCAGTTTGTGCTTCCAGTTTCCTCTGTTAAGACAATGAAAAGCTCTGCAGCCTGAAAAAGGCAATGCAAACTTTCTGTTCCCTACTGTATGTATCACCATGCCACCAGCTCCGCAGGTCTCTCCATTAAGCTTTTGAAAAAGGTGGGTGAGTAGGACTGGACCTTCTCCAGCAGATGGAGGAAGTAAATGACATTGGCTCATTTTGTGCATAAGCATATGCCAGTTAACACTTTGTCAATGAGACGTGTGAAAAAATACACACTTGTAATGGCTATGCAAACAGAGTACCTCATGCTGGGGCCAGGAACTTTATTTGCTGCTTAGGTTCTCCTTCCAAGCAATAAACTACATGAATTAAAAAAAAAAAAAAAAAAAGAAAAAAAAAAGGAAGAAAAAAAAAAAAGCTTTTTGGCAGGGGTTAGCTATGTCTTTACAGGGAAATTTATTCACAGAGTTTGGCTGGTGGAGTTGTAAATCCAGGTAAGTAGAGCAACCCTTTATTTGACAAGGAAGAAAAAAGGTATTATTATAAAAGATATAGACTGTGCTCATGGCAAGACTATGCACAATCACTAGAGATGGATTCATCTTTCTACCAGAGTAAAGCCCAAAAATCCTCTGTGCAACGTGGTCAAAGTGCCTCCTGAGCCCACCATGGGGCTTATCGTGACTGCTAAATCCAATGTAACACTCACTACCCTACCACAGGGGGAAGTGCCAATGTGTTCAAAGAGCTTTGCAAGCCCCTATGGGCCTCCACATACAGAGACTCCAGCTGTGACTTTTCATACCAAGTAAAAGGACTGGAGGCATGCTGAATCAAGATATACAACCAAAATAATTCCAAGTGAAGCAAGGATCCAGGGAGGTGGGAACTCCCTCTGCAAAGTTTCTCCCTGAAGGAGAGAATTATCAGCTGCTGAGCTGCCTCTGCTAAAGGCTGTTTCTGCAGCATTAGCAGCCACTCATTGCTCATTGGTTGTTACTGTTCATCAGCTGGACAGTAAAACAGACAGGTTTGGGGGTTCTCATAGGGAGAATTACTGTTCTAGTAGACAGAACGTGGAGTTGGAATGTACTGACCCACAGAGCACTGGAAATGGATAAATGCAGAAAGACTGTCCCCCTACTATGGATGACAAGATCCCTCTGCAACACTGTCTTTATTAAGCAAATCAACCAGATTGCTTTCCATACCTTTGATAGACATGTGAACATGACTCTCGGACATTCTGACTGGCCATCTTCAGCTCAGTTGCAAAACAGGAGTAACATGAGTGTACAAAGCACTTTAGGCTGAGGACACAAGCAGGGGTTCAACCCCTAAAGTTCCCATACATGTTGGCAACCACCTAACCCTTAGAGAAGCATCCTCCTAGACCTTTTGCAATGAGCCAGTCAGGACAAATCTTAGTTTGAAGCCACCTGCAACATGACTTGCATGCTTCTTCCCAGAAGCCGAGGAGAAAATCTCCTTTCCTCCAGCATCACAGCTTAGCCAATCCAAGCACAGGCTTCCCAGCATCATATGGTAGGAGAAGACCTCCTCAGGCAGGTGTCATCCTCGGCCATGTTGCAGAGCTGTTACCTGGCTCCTCCAAGCAGAATGCATGCCCAGAGAGACTCATGGCAGAGCATCTGCATGGAGACAGAAGTCACTCTTGGCTAGAGCTCAGCCCTCAAGAGTAACACACAAGATAAACAGAGCAACGGTGGCTGTGTCAGCTGCTTCTCCTCCATGTCTTGGCTCCAGGCAAGACAGACTTCTCACAGACGTGCAAGAATTTTCTCTTTAGAGTCTCTGCTGAAACTAGCACAAAATCCCATTTAATGCAAGTTGTGAGGATGTACTTAATGCAGCTGCCATCTACTGCTGTGCCCAAACAGCTCCCAGTCTCCAAAACACTGCTCTTCACAACCTGGTGGTGAAGCAGGGCACTGCTCTGAGTCTAATTTCACAAAACTCCATCTGAGATGGTCACCCACATAGCCAGTCTGTGGCAGCCCAGGGACCTGGACATGTATCACCAACAGGGCTGACACCAAAACCGAGGTGCAATTGGAAAGAACATTCCCATACAGGCTTTTGCTTAGAAAAACAAGCAAACCTCACAGCATCAGAACTGTTGCAGAAAGAAACAAGTCTTTGTAAACCTTAAGGCCAGAGTTTCAGACTCAAGGGTGTCTTCTACATCTGAGAAAATGGGACAACTCAAAATATGGAAGCAACCCAAACTTGACACAAAGTGGTCTCTGCAACTTGCTGCAAAGCTGACAGACATCTGTATTTCCTCATGCTACTCCTGTGCTTAACAATAAAAATAAATAAGTAGCTCTAGTCAACTGCTCCCTGAAAGAACAGCCATGTCATATCATGTGGCACATCTCACAAGGTGTCCCCCAGGGCCTTAGGAAGCCCAAAAGGGCACAACTTCACCACTAGGACTGAAGAACAAGCAGTCCCTTGTGGTCCCACAGCAGAGCTTATCTGTGGGGCACAGGGCTGGAGTGACAAAGCAGCTTCAGCAAAGCCAACCTGTCAGCTCAGCACAGCTAAACTCACAGCTGCAGGGTCAGCTATCAGGGGATGAGATGGCATGTGCTAAAATAGTATATAGCCCTGCGAGACCTTATGGAATTACATTTGTCTGGCCCCTAGAGCAGGTGGACTGGAGTTAACAACTTCAGCCAAATCTCCAGCTCAATGTCTTCTTAAAGTAAATCCCTACATAACACTACTGACTCATTATGGCACATGCCATTTGCTGCTTACAAGAGAGCCAAAGAAAGCTTCTGCATAGGAGGGACTTCCCGATACAAAACTTGATGATAAGGAGTGGTGTCCCACTGTCCTGAGAGGAAAAGCATTACCCAATCAGCTAGACACCAAGAGTAGAATTCAGAACTTTCTGAAGCAGTTCCTAATGTCACCACTGAACTTACCAACAGATCATTTCTCGCTTAAACTTACTATAAGAAGCAATAACTGTTAACCAAAACTGCCTTTGAAATGACATCTAGGCTATGTACATAAAGTTTTATCTATACAATAGGGGGATCAGGGAACAGGTAGCCTATACTGTAGATAATTGTCTTAAAAGTGCTGTCATTGCAATGCTCACATTTGCTCCTACCCCATTTGCAGGAAACCTTCAAATACAAAAAGTTATTAAATCCAGAAACAATAAATTACCTACAATGAAAAGGGAGAAGAGGCAGCTCCTTTAATCTCCCAATAAAAAAACAAAGGAAATTGCATCATACCCATATGGGAAACCAATGCGGCCTGGCCAGACAGAGGGATCGGTGCATTGGCATTAATGGCATTGCTTCCACAGATGCAGACAGACAGACACTAGCTGTAGAGGGCCAAGGCGAATGCCCAGATCCAGCTCCCTCTTGGCTGTCTGAGAGTCTTGACACAATTTTTGTATCTGGTTATTATCTCTCATACGAAGCACATCAACCCCTGGCCCTAACGCATGGAGGGGAGTGAACTTTGCCACTCAGGCAGACTTCTAATGAGGTTCTCAAGCAATGTGGGAAAACATTATCATTCTCTTACACCAAGTGCAAACCCCACCAACTTTACAAAGTGAGGCTGAGCTGAAAAACTACACTTAACTTTCAGGGCACTGTAAAAAAGAAATGAGAGGCAGCTTTTTGACTGAGTTTTATTTTATTTTTATTTTTTTTTTAGCACTGCAATCTTTTTTTTTTTTTTCCTGATCCATTATCTTGTCAGTAGCAAAGCAGTTTATTTTCTGGCCTCCTTCCACACGCTCTCTGGGTCAGATAGTGGTATTTGTTTAACGTAACAAATACGGCTGTCAACTAAAAAGAGGCAGATGTTTATCCCCAGAATGTTCCCTACATGAGCCCAACCCCCCTTTCGCCAAGATTACTTCTGTCTGAATTAAGTGCATTTAAAAACCGGTCTGAAGTAACTACTCCTGAGACCAGCAAATAACTGCTACTGACCTAGTGGGGAATGATATCCTCTAGCCTTTGTTCCCTCTGGCCATGCACCTTGCCATTTACACCTCCCCAAAGCAAAGTATTGCCAAATCAGAGTTTCAGACTTGGTGTCCCCCTCTTATTGCTACGTAAGGGGCTTTTCTATGCATCAGCACCCCTGAAGACTTAATGTATGGAGCCCCAGTAGACCATTAGTCTGGATCCAACAGTAATGACTCAAAAAGAAAGGAAAGGAGAAATCACGAGGAAGCTGCTCTCACAGCTGACTAAATGAAGGTAAATAATCTCCCACTGCCTGAGAACAAGCTCACAGCCAGTTACTACAGAGCCACCAAGAAGCAGTACCTGTTGTTCATCTGAGCCCCACAGAGCCCTGATGCACCATCTGCTTTTGCTCCATCATACATCCTAACTGCAGTTTCATGATCACGGGGGAGCATCCTGCATCCCAGACAGGTGAGACATTGCTACTCACTCTGTTGATAAAAGATCCAGTTTAAGGAAGCAGTTCCTCATCTTGCCTGAATTGGTCATTCCTAAGGATCTGCTGGAAAGCTGGGTGCAAGATCAAAGCCAAATGTATATCTAACCCTGAAGGAACAGAACGGACATTAACAGCCGTGACAGAAGTACCAAATTTCCTCAGCACCTAGCTATCAGCCTGCATGACCTGGCATGGCAGAGGTTAACCCACAGAGCCACAGAAGGGGGGAAAAACATTTTAAATTGGAGGCAGGAATATTTATCAGCTAAAAGAAAAACTTTCCTCTCCATTGGGATCTGCCTTGGTAAACACAGAAGACACAAATCAACCTAATCACCCATCCAACCCCTCAACCCACATCCAGCCAGCTTGCAGAGCTGGTCCCCTTTGCTCTCTCCAGCAGGGCACTCTGCAGCTTTCCTTCTCTGAAGTTTGCTTACATTACTGGCTCCCTTTGCTGATACTGGCAGCTTGCTCAAGCCTTTGCAAAACTATTTTTTCTTGGATATACTTAATCTATCTTATTTTTATCCCATCTGTGAGAAAAAACCAGCCACAGTGCAAACTGATCTGCTCAGCAATGCTGCCAGCTACACGGATCCCATGACCTCCTAGCTAGATGGCTGCAATGTTTTCTGTTTATCTGGTGCTGCTCTTGTGCATTCACGCATGTCCTATCCCTAATGCAGCATGCACTTGCAAGTTCTCTTAAAGGCTTCTATCAAGGTGAATTAACTGAGTCTCATTCATACTATGCTGCTGAGTGGGAACTTTCAGACCTTTCTTTTTCCATATAAAGTTTTAAATAGGTTTAGACTGAAAATCTTCCTAAGGGATCTTCATACACAGATCCTGTAAATCAAGTTGGATGCACTCCCTGAGAGAATCTACTACAGCTCAGGGTGTCTCAAGCAAGGATACATGGATCACTAATGTCACATATGCAGCTTCAAAGGGATACAGGGCCAAGATGAAAGACAGTAATAGCTGTACCCATGTCAGCTGCTTGCAATGGTGGAATTACTACGGCTGAGTGGTACCACTTGAAAAACAAAGGTCGACTGCCTGCTGTGATTGCAATGGGAGTTAATTCAAGGGAAATCTATGGCTGTCATTATCCAGGAAGATGGACTGAATGGCCTCACTGGTCCTTTATTCATCTTTTATTTAGGTACTTATGAAAACAGCTGGGTTGGCCTACTTTGTGAGATGGGGGCCAGGAGGATGGTGAGATGGTGCCTAGTGACGGCTGCTCCACGCAGGGCCATGCTGGATTGACAAGTACTGGAAAAGTCTCCAGAACACAAGGAAGGAGAGACTGTTACTCTCCCTCTGCCACCCCAGATAGCGCAGTGTTGGTATTAAGCCTGTGATTTGGAGACACGAATGATATGTCATTATCACAGGGAGATCTGCAAAACCACTTCAAGCAGCTGTTTGTAAAGCCATGTGTGCAGTAAATCCAAACATTTGTAAATCCGTTCCAACCAACTGGAAATACATGAGTCAGTGATTATCACAGGCATATATCCACAGTTTTGACAGGAAGGCAGCAAGACACCATCCCTTTTAAAACAATATTTTTAACCAAAATTTCCTGAATGAAATATTTTTGTAAAAGTACCTACTTGAGTGTTTAAGTACTAACTCTCCCTTCCACTCTCCCCACTTATGAATGAGGGAGCAGGGCATGAGATGTTCCTTCTCTTAGGAAGGACTGACAGGTCAAGCTATACTTCTATACAACTTCACCTTCTATTAGAAAAAAAAAAAAAAGATAAACCCCATGGCCCAGCTTGCACAACATTAGAAAATTATTTTCATTTATACATAATTTAAAAAATGGCCAAACTTTGAATATTTACCTCTTATTTGTATTTCCCCCATTTTCTTTGCTGGCTCACTGGCCAGCACAGAAATGTACAGGTATTGATCATCTTCATTTGTTTGCAGACTGCTTCAGATTTAGAGATGGAGGAGTGCTGCTCAAGATGATGCTACTGGGGGGTGCTCTCCTTAACATGTTGAGGAGATGAAAGTCTTCTCAAATTACCATGAATCTTGGGCTCCCTCCACCCCTGGAGACACTAGAACTCCATAGTGCGCAGTAGCACAGCACAGTCCTCAATGCTAAATTAATTCAAAAGAACCAGAGTACACAGAGTTCTTGGGGAGGCCGATACAACTGCTGAATTTTAAGCTCTCCTGGAAAAATACAGAAGTGGCATTTTTTCGGGGTTAATGTCTTTTCCTGCTGCTCATTTTGGCTAGAGGCATCCTCCTGTCTTTCCTGACTAGCATTCATCTCTTCCTTTCTGAAATGCAGGAGATAGAGGAGATTCCTCCTGTGAGATTGGGTGGGGAAGCAGTCATGATCCACAGGTGAAGGAGAGAAACATGAAAGATCTGGAATGCTCATTTTCCTAAGGATTTCACTTAATTGAATTATCACCAAACTGCAAGCCATTTCTAACCACTAATCATCCACTGCCTGGAAACTATTTTGAACAAATGTAAATGTGCAAAATCTGGTTGATGAAAGCCTTGAAATGTGGGTCTTGGGAAGTCTGTGAACTCTAAAAACTGTGGAGAAACAAAAACACAGTTTCTTTTCCTAACTTTGATCCTATTCTAGAGGCAATACGCAGGCACATGTAACAGATCTTTCCTTCCTCTCTATTTTCTTGCCAAGGATACCATTTAAACTCTTTGGAAACAGCACTATAGCTACTCCATGCTGTCTATCCTCCAGCATGTATCGGATGTTATTTAAATATAAATAAACATAAATGCATGCTAGAATTTTTTTACAGTGCCTCCTGGTAAACAGCAGCAGTAATGACCCTATGTTCATACTGAAAGGGAAAATAAAAGTGAAGTCAAACAGAACAATTTGGTATCATCCTACAGTACCAGGCTCTGCATAGTGACATAACAGATTAAATACTTAGAGGAAGGAATGAGGGATCACAGATGTTCCCCCACAAAAACTGCAGCCTGCCTTAGCATTGATTTCTTTGTCCTTTGAACCTTACAAGAAAGATTTGTTACTGTATATTGTACCACAGCAATGCAACACCTGAATCAACCACCCAGCCATGGACAAGGGGGAAAACTCAAGACACCCTCAAGCGGTCCATGTCCCTCCTGAGGATTTCTGAGGAGGTTTACTTCTCTAAGCCACATGGTTCAATGGGAACAACAAGGTAGAATTAATTCCCTTAAAAGCCATGGAGATTTTATGTTAAGTTTTCCTTTACTATGTGTTTTTGGTCTATAGGTCCTTATGGGCCAAAGTGATTTTGCAGACTGAAATAACAGGTTGTTTTCTGCAGACCCAAGTTCAAACCCTGATGGAGGTTCACATCTTACCTGTAACCTAGTCCCTACAGTCCCCATCACAAAATTTCTGATCAAAAGCAAGACCCCAGGTTTGGAACTCAGCACAAGAGAGGATGGAAGAGGCTATGTGGCTCTTCAGCTGCCTCCCTTACAGCCAGCTCTTGAAACTATAATTGTCCAGAAATAAAACGTATGCAAATTCAGAAGATAAACAGGACTAAACCACAACACAGGCAAACTGCATCCACTCATCAATAAAGCAAGGGCATATATTGAGGAAACGGGAAATCTTTGTCTGAGTGCTTGTTTGGAATCTGCTTTTTCTTCCAGGGTCAACAAACCTTCCAGTTTCAAATGTTTGCATATATGCTTTGAGAATGAGCATGCTGTGAGGTCTCACCACAGATAGCGTGTCTTTTCTCAAGAAACATGTACAACAGAAAGTCATGGGGATTTTTTCCAACCTTCACTCATTAATAACACAAAGCAGTCACACAGAGCTTCTCATTTTTTCAGCATGTTGCAAGCAAAAAGGAATGAAACCTCTTACAGATGGCTTCCAGGTAGCACTCCTGTTTTGCAGTTAGGTAAACTCTCCTACTGTCATGACTGTTGGACTGCTGGAGGACGCAAGGTTTCTCAGCTCTTCCGGCTGCACTTAGATTTCCCCTCAGATCCACGGTGGTTCTATGAGGTACATTAGGTCCCACAGAGCCATTGCAATAGGGTTATAACTTAGAATGCCTGCTTCAAGATCTGTTTTTGTGAAATAACTGTAGGCTGTCCAGGAGACATGGAAAAAGAAGTTAGGAGATTTAATGTCCACCTTTCAAGGTTCCTTCTCTTGAGCAGGTGGTTTTCCTGATATTCTTGCCTGCATTTCTGTATTTCCCAGAAAATGCCATTATTTTTGACTCCCCAGTTCAGGTTGCCTTTTGCTGTATGCAGTTTGCTGTATGCTTTCTTTGTACGCTTTTTATCTCTGAGCTGACCCAAGCTATGTGACCTCTGCCATGACAGGAAAGAATCAAAGGTGAAGAAAGCTTATGCTGTTTCTGTAATAGTGAATTCTATAGTAATAAATTTCTAATGAACAGTGGCTCAAATGTGGGCGCTGGAACTTGACTGTCTATGCTATTACACAGCTATCTCACATGGTTTTAGTCCAAGCCAACTGGCTCCCACCCAGATAAAGCTCAGGAACCTGCATGGGAAAGATGAATCACTGGAGCATTCAGTGACCACAGACACAGGTGCCTCAACCTTCCTTAAAATTTCCCTCCAACATCCATTGTGGCTGTCAAATGTCAGCACTTCATCCTTAGCCTCTGTCTCAGAGGGATAAGTGACAACTCAGTTTGGTATCCTCTCTCCCCATATATGTTTGCAAAACATACTTCACAGTAGGGAACCTATTTAATTCCGGCATCTACTTCTACTTTGATAACACCACTTACATTTGCTTTAAGGATATTTTATATACTCAGAAGGGGATAAAAGCAGCTAAGTGTACATAAGAATTGGTCCCATCAAATCTCCACCTTTCCTTTTATTGCACATAATAGGAAAGGCAAGTGTTTCAGAGCTTGAACGCCACCCATTCAAGGTAAATGGGTGCAAAGGCTTTATCATTGTTGCAATGCCAGCAAAATGAAAAAATTTGCCCCCTGGGCTGAAGCTAAAGGAACAAAATTCTTGAGCCCTGCCTAAAATCACATGGGCCTGCTTGGCTCGTCTGATGTTGTTCCATGATGATTCACATGCACTTCTCTGCCTTGCTTTGTACTCTGCTGTGTGATGCTTGGCAGCCAGCTGCACAGTTAAAGCTGTGCAGAGAGCAAACTAGTATCCTGGATACTTTTTTTTTCTTGCAAGCAAGCTCCTGCTTCAGAGACAACTACAGAAAATTACCAAACAGGCAAGGTCTGGACAGAATCAGCAAGTGTTTAGTGTTGCTGGAAAATAAAGTCAGATTGCATGGTGTGATAGCCATGTGATCCCTTTCCTAACATGCATAATTTCTCTTAGTAACAACAGGCAGTGCCTAGCATACTGCTTGGGAAATACTGATTAAGGCAAAAAACCCTTTCTGGCTTGTAGCCTGTCCTTCACAACTGCAAAAGCTGAGCTATGGAAAGTTGACTTCAGGCCACATTTAATAAAAGTTTTACCTTGGTGTCACAATAATGAACCTGTAGACATCCTGCCCAGCAGCGTGACCTGGAGCACCTATCTTAAGTGTTCAGGCACTCAACACAGTCAAAAGGAGAGCACTGAATTTCTGAGGAGTGACTCAGAACCTCTAAGTGTACAGGTACAAGTCCAGGGAGACAGGGTGTCTGTGCAGAGCAATTAGGTGTTCCTGCGTGCTGAGTGAGAAGATGCTGAGTGCCAGTCAGCTGGTAATACCAAGCCCAGGCTTATATCTGAATAGGCACCTACCTATGGCTTGGTCCTCTCAGAAGCTAGCTGACGTGGCAGAGAAGCCTTTCCTAAATATCAGCTGGAGGTTCTCACTAGCAGTGCATTAGATGTTCACCACCTGACACTCACCTGAAGGAGAGGGGATGCAGACCCTGCAGGAAGGCACAAGCAGAAGAGGGAGGCTGACTTGATTATGGTGCCCATGGTGTACTCTTTCCTCTCTGGGAAGGGTTTCTGCTGCCACTGTTGCTGTCACTATGTGCAACCCCTATTTTACAGCAGGTTGTCAGGAAGAGTTAGCATGCCTGGCAGGTTTGCCTAGCCTGGGATTCTACAAGCAGGCAAAAAAAAAAAAAAAAAAGAAAACAAAACCAGAGGGAATTCCCAATTTTTGCATTCGGTTGCTTTTTAAAGACTCAATAGTGAAAGCTATTCTATTCCAGCTGACCAAATCTCACACCCAGAGCTTCCATACAGGCCAACAGTTGCAGGTTTGGGATAGAGAAGAGAGGTGACAATGTGTTGGACACAAAATTCAGGAGGAGTCAGGAACCCTCCTTGCAGGCCTGGGGCAGTTCAAGCCTCCTTAGCTTGCTAAAAAGCACCCTTCTCACTTTTGAATTACAGCAGAGAACACTTACAGACTTCTTCAAGAAAAACAAGGAAGCAACAAGGACTGTCACCAACAGTTATCACTCCGCGCTTTCAGCCTCTGCTGGTGGAAGAGAAATGAGGAATCTTTCCTGCACTTTGGACAGAACTTTATCCCTTCATTCCTGTGCACATCTGGTACCTGGCGCCCCATGCTGCTGTGACATTCATGGCACCATTGCTCTCAGGAGAGCCTTTTGTACTTAGTCTGTAATCAGCTCCAAATCTGCTAAATATATTAACCTGATTGTAACCATCGTATCAAGTGGAAGAAAAGAAGTAAGAAATTTAAGCTTACGATCTGCCAACTATTCTAAAAACTGGAACATTGTTGGTAGTAAATAGAGAGAAACAACAAAACAGGAGTCAGAGGAATCTGAGTCTTTCATGGTCACTGATGCAGTAAATCAGCACTGCAGCTAAACACAGCCAAATGTAGTGTAAAGTAATACGTTTGAGAGAAAGGTCTGAACTTGAAAGCATACATTTGAATGTGACAGTCATTCACTATACGCTAGCCAGGAAAAGAAGGCTGATTACATTCAAGAAAAATAAATCTCTGAAGACTACACAGACCATGTATGCATTAATAAAGACAAAGAAAAGAAAATAATCCAAGCATAATTTAAGCTCTGTCAGAGGGGAATCACAGTGACCAGTAAATTAAAAGCAGCACAAGAGGTATTAAGTTAGTTATTAAGATATTATTAAGCTAGTGAACTTAAGCCCAGCTGGGAAACTCTGAAGAGTATCCTACAGGTAGTGTTGTCAGGTACCAATGAGGATGAGATATCAGCTTCAGGTGTTGTTACCTCTATCCTTAGTACACTGACTGGTGACCAAGAAGCACACTCAGATTTAATTAGCAAGCTTTCTGTATGTATTTAAATAAAGGTAGCACCTGCATATTTAAATTACAGCAACTTCAGAAGTTCTCAGCTTCCCACTGCACCAGCCCTTATAGAAACAGCCCCCCCCTTCAAAGGCAGTCCAGACCGAGACAGCAGGGAGTGATGGTCTTTCCATTGTCAATGGTCAGTGGAGAGGGAGAACACTGATACATCGTGGCCACAGACGAAGTCAGAGGGCCAGATCTGTACTTTTTTCCTAACCACAGAAAGCCTCTGAGAACACTCCAAATTGCAGGTACAAAGATGTGTCTGCTTCAGTGAAAACCAGCTGCTGCTGGTGTGGAAAGTGACTCTCTGTGCTCCTCACGGTAAGAGCAAACTAACTACAGCAAAGGACACTGGAGGGGAAATCCTTGGTTTTAGCAACACTGTGGTTCTGAAACAGTGCACATGGTCTAAGGTGCATTCAGAAAGACTCATCCCCAGCAAACAGCTGGGAACTTGCATCAGGAAGATGACATCCAAGCAGCTTGAGGTGGGATTCCCACTAGTGGCTCTGCGGAAATCAGGTGTTTCAGGGTGATCAGCCCAATGCTGACCTTCCTCAGAGGCAAGTTTATTCTCAGCAAGGAAAGAAAACCTTTCACAGTTAACAGATTAGGCTGATTAAAAACTAACAAGAACTAGTGAAGCAACAGGAGTGGCCTCCTCCACTCTGCCTCCAGAGGAAAATCTGGCTTTTATTACAAAATTCCAGTCTTGAGCTTCCTCCCACAGGGTAGACCAAGGAGGCCCAGACTTGCATGAATTAACCAAAAATAACACTTCTAGGGAGGGAGAGGATGACTGAGGGAACTCCTGATGGGATGCAGACGCCTCTCACCTCCTTCTCAGCAGTTCAACTCCAGAAGTAGTCAGGAGAAAGGAGGAAAAGCCTCTGGCTTTGAGCTGCTCTGTGCCATTAACCAATTTGCTGGGAAGCAAGTGACTGCCACAAGCAACAACACATCAGGCAACCTCAAGCCAGTCACAGAAGAACAAGAACTGTCCCTCCAGCCTCAGCACTAATCCCTTTTAAACAGCTGTGAGTCACACGGTGGCAAGGCTCAAACTGATTGCAAGCTTCAGTCTCCAGCACCAAATATGCTTTTAAAATAGTCAAAGCAAACAGGATACATTTGGAGAGGAAAGGGGACATGCACCTTTTTGGCTATGTTTGTTCAGCAGTGAGAATGTCATCTGGTTGATCCTGACCGTCTCTACATATTCTCATTGCTATGGCAATGTTCCATAAACAGAGCAGGGATCAACAGCTCCCGACAGCAAGGAGACAAGGACTGTCCTCAGGTAGTGGCACTGCCTCAGAAGAAAAACAAGAGATTTGTGCAGGGGAGCTGAAGACTCTCTAGAGCGTGTAAATGTTACCTTAATTTGTGCATCAGCACTGAAATACCACAAGAACTGGAGCTGGAGCTACACAAGAGCAAAGCTCATGAACACAGGGTGTCTGACTCAGCCTGGGGACAGCTAGGACAGAGCCAGAAAGCACCCTCAAGAATGAGCAGGCCAAGGCTACCCCAAACGCTGCTGCTATTCCCTGGATGAACCCCACCAGGAACTGGTGCAGATATCAGGCAACATGATACTACGGAGCAGCAGAGCATCCTTGGAGCAACCTCAGGCAGGACAGGGAGCATCACAACCAAGCTCAAGCACTGGCACAGGGAAAAGCAGCTCAGAGAAAAGGACCACCAGAGCCATGGCAAGGCACCAGGGATGAGAGATCTCTCCTGGAGATCTCAGTGGCCACCATGGGCTTGTGGAGCAGCAAAGGGTCTGGCTCAGGGACTAGAAGTAGCACAAATCCACTGTTACAAAGCAAGACTGGTTAGCCCTGCCTCTGTGTAAAACAGAGAAGGGGGGACATAAATCACGTGCTCACTGCACCTTCTGGAAGAAAGTTTTCACAAACTGAAGCCTCCCACAATACAGGTTCCCCCACTGCAGTGAAGTGGCCACAAAGGGAGGGCTTTACTCAAGGTAGTACTTTGGTGAGGTAATTCAAGACAACAGGATTAAACTGAAACAGACAATTTATGTTGTGCAACAGGAAATATTTCCAGACAGTAAAGTCTGTTGGGCTCCAGAGCACTTTCCCAAGGTAAGCAGCCGAACTGGAATCTCCATCCCCTGACTCATCTGTCAAGGCCACATGAGCACTGCAAGTGTGGTGTGGAGAACACACTCACACAAGGAGAGAAATGGAAGAGGGACCCTAGTCTTTGCTTTTACAGCAGTTCTACGTAAAAGCAGGGACCTAACATTTGCTTTTGCATAGAACAGGGTTCCATTAACAAAACAAAAAGCTGACATTTTGGGCAAGCAAGAAAGCCAAAAAAAAAAACCAGAAAGTTCTTGGTGGTACTCAAGACCCTTCACTTCCCATCGTGATCTCACCTTGAGCGGGTTTCTCTTGTCTTGCTTTCTCCTTTGCAAGTCACAGAAAATAGCACATGGTTCTTATCTGCCCTCAACTGCTGTAAATCAGGAATAACTTCACTGAAATCAATGGAGTGAGGTCAGCTTAAAATAAAGTGGATTCACATTTAGATCCAAAATAATTAAGGATTAAATTCTATTCATCTCTATAGCACCTATAGGTAAAACTTTAGGATAATTTAAAAAAAGACTCATCTCTCAGGCTCATCTCTCACTACATATATATATATGGATGGGTTTCTAAAGGAGGTTAGGTCCTATGCACCATTCAAGCACTCAAAAGCAGCAAGTGAAGCACAGTTATCCCACCCCATCACCTTGAATGGGCAATGGCTCAATTCACCTCAAAGCTGAGTTGCCTGTTGGACCCCCCTGCAAAAAGGTCAGTCTGACACTTCATTTCCTTTCATATCAAGAAATACAGAGCACAGTTCCAGGTAAATACTGTTTCTTCAGCTCCTTAGAGGTGCTGGGAGGGACTCCTGCTACAGCTTCTCTCCTCCCTCTGCTACATGAGCTCATTAGCTCTTGGCTCTGTCTGTGCTAGTAAACTAAACCGTGCCAGAGCCCATTCTTCAGCCCTGAAGCCAACTGGCACGGCCTGACGCCTACGTATTATTAAACTCTCTTACCCTCTGAAACAAGGTGGCTGCATCCAAAGTGCCTTTCTAGAGTGCCCTGGCCCATCCTTACCCCCACCAACACACAGAAGTTCTCTCAGATCAGCCCATGTGTATCACCAGTGTGCAGCACAGACCATCACTTGTACAGGTACAAGCCAGCTGTGGGGAATGCTGAAGGTGAAGAAAACTTCCTAATAAATCAATAAGGAGTGGCACAGCACTCAGAGTCTGCGAGATGGGAAAACCCAGAAGTATTTCCTATTCAACTTGGTCTTTTAAAAAATGTGGTTTTCAAATAGGATCTGTGAAACAAACCTTGAGCTTTTACCTAGAAAATGACTCCAGGCAAAGCTGTCAGCAAGGTCTCCTGTGTCCTCCAGTGCTCATGGCAGCAAGACAAGGGATGCCAAGGCTGGACAAGGAGGCTGAACTTTCCCCAGCCATGGGAGGTGATGTGACTTGGCTGGAGGCCAGGGCAAAGGTTTGCTGTGCTCAGGGTGTGCCCAAAGCCCCTTTTCTGCATTCCCCATCTTGCACCTTTTTCCACTGCATTCCTCCTGGGGAGGGGTGGCAGATGGGACTGTACTGCAAAACTAACATAAAAGTAAGGGGAGTTGATGGAGCAACATGAATCAAGCAATGACTTGGAAGTAAACACACTGTACACAAAGCCTTAGGGTCATTTTTCCCAGGGACAACTCCAAGGCTTTCCCCCTGCCCCCTTATAATTAGCTGTTAAACACTCCACATTTAATTGACCTTTCTAAATGCTGCTGTGTAGCTGGAGGTGTTGGGAACTAATCCTGCCTGTGAAGACCCAGGGGTTGTGCAGCTCTGACTCCATCTGACGGTGTATAATGCTCTGCAAGAGCTTTTTTTCCCTCACTTACTGACACACTGAAATTTACTGCTGTGTGACAGTGAATTCAAGAAAGCCTTTTAACTCTGAAAGCTCCGAGAACCGGCTCCAGCACATGCTTCAGGATTTATCCGTCAGTTTGTTAACGCCTTGTTTGTTCAAGAAACAGTCAAGACTGAACGAGTCAGGAATGACAGAAATAGTACATGAAGTCACAGTCATTCCACTTAAAAGCACAAGCATTTGTGTCATTTTCCTACCAAATAAATAAATATATGTGCGTTTAGCAAGCAAATAAGGAAATGGCAGAGGAATGGCATCACAGGCAGGTTTTCACAGATGCCAACTGACTTGTGCCTGCTCCTCCAAGCAAGTGTAAAGCAGTTTCTCGCAAGTATCAGTCCTTTCTGGTCAGAAAAGCAATTGCCAGGACCTTACACACACACAAATCCCTTAAAGCCACTGCAAGCAAGTCCTAGGAGAAACCTGTAAACACTAGAATGAACCTGAAAGACAAACACGTAAGTGAAAATGCTGAGCACCCTCCCAGCTCTTTCCCTTACCTCTGTCCACTGCCTTCGTGGCTTCTGTACAGAGGCTTCTCCCTCCCTTAAACAGTTCTTTTTTACCATCAGTCACAAGCCAACAGCGTCTGCAACACAGCATCTGTGCCAGCCCTCGCTGATGCTGACCTCTCCTACGGACTGAGACTCACGGCGGGCTCCCGCACAACCGGCACTGCGCAGCCACGTCCCTTCACACCGCTGGACCGCACCGCAGCCCCTCAACCATCCACCACCCAAACCCACGGCACCAGCACCCCGCAGCCGCCTCGCTCCCCACCACCTGCGTGGACGGGACCACAGCCATCGGTGGCGAAGTTTGCAAGACAGAAGGACGTTTTCGCTCTCACCACTGCGGGTTCACAGCAGCCAGGGAAGTACAGCCAAGCTGTTTGAAGAGAAGAAAGTTGTTTTACCATTCGGTTTCTCCGGCGTTGTCAGCAGCAGGCTGGGAGCTGAGCCCGTGGGGAGTGCAAGAGTAGGAATGCGGTGTGACAGGAGAGAGCGTGAGGTATGCCCCTGCCCTCTCACATCCTTCCCCAAAGCCGCCAGCCGGCAGGGCGGACGCCCTGTGCGTCTGCAGGAGAGGAGCAGAGCGGAGCAGAGCGCGGGAGCGAGTGTCGGGGAGGGCAGCAACAGGAAATGACACAGAAACTTCACCAGGCTCCAATCCAAACTTGGCCCCCGACATGAAAGAAAGGGGAGGCAATTGGGGGGGAGAAGAGTAATTTTTCCCCGTCATTAACCAGCCTAAAAATCTGCTGACTGGAAAGAAAAAAAAAAAAAAAAAAAAACCAGCTCAATGACAAGTTTTATTAAAGCAAGGAATGAAGGGAGGGGAGAGCGGGGATTCCCGTCAGAGTTTATTTATTTGAGCAGGAGTGGTGTGATGATGTTAGACACTGAGTAAAATGTTGTTTTCAGCAGCTTTCTGGCTTTTCTAAACTCCTTGAATGCTCCAGCTTGTGCCTGAGGGCAGCAGGGAGGAGGCAACGTCCCTTTAAACCCTAACTAACTCTGTCTGGAGGTGCAGCAGTCACTCTGGAAAGCAGCGCTGAGCACCAGCTTCTGGTGTGTGAGGCCAGCAAGAGATGGACCAGTGCTGCTGGGGTCCTGTGCCCAGCCTGGGGAGAAGCACAGGGCTCCACACGCCTCAGGAAGAGGGCAAGCAGCACCCAAGCACCGGCAAGGCATTATGATGGTATGACCCATAGAAGTAGAAAATGCCATTGGGTGTGTGGCCAAGCCTTTGCCTTAACTGAACAAAGCTGGATGGATTTCTTTCAGCAAGGCAACTCATAGAATCATAGAACAGTCTACATTGGAAGAGACCTTAAAGATCATCTAGTTGGATAAGATGTCTACACAACAGGTCGTGATAGACTGAAGAGCAGGTCAAACAGAAACTTAATTTGGAAGTAAGCAAAACACCCCTCATCCTGTTCAAAGATGTCCTCCCAGATAGAGTAAGCTCTAGGGAGTGTTGGAGACTAGCTCTATGCTCAGATCCAGCTCTTTCCTGGAAAGAAAATATAAATATAGTCACTCTGGCCACAAATGTGGAAGTGGTAGAAGATATTTCTTCTTAAAATTGAGCTTTCACAGGCTAAAGATGTCCTCACTGAGACCTCTACATTCCCCAGTCAGTTTAATAGGAATGTAATGTTATTATTAAAGACTTTATTATTAAGACTTTTAAAATGTTACTATTTAATAGGGGCATCTCAAGGCCAGGTGAGTTTGATCATGTCAATCGCCTGGTCTGATAGCCTGCATAGCTGAAGCCACAGAGTGGTGTCCCAAACCAACACCAGAACTGCTATGAATTATGGCACATCTTTCAAAGAGACATCTCATCCTGAATCAGAGATTTTCAGTGAAGGACAGTCTACCCCATATAACTTATTCCAGTGGCTATCACACTGTCAAGAAGAAAGGCTGCCTTTTTAAATTTGCATTTGTCTGGCCATACCACCCTCAACCCTGGCCATCTTAATCCTCAACCTTTAATCCACTTTGAGAAGCTGCAGATCAGGCATGGACAGAGAAGGGAAGCACCCAACTAAAGTACAGTCCCACCTTGATTTATCCTCAGCACAGAAGGAATATTTCAAGCCCAGGCATAGCTGGCATGTCTCCAGCATTTTGGTTGAAAGCACCCACACCATGCAGCTCCAAGTGGAAACTGGAGCTTGCTGTTCCATCACCACATAGGCTCAACCTTACAAAACCACAGACAAGCTATCTCATAACCTTGTCCTCAATAAATAAAATCAGCTGAGCTTTTTTAGTCTCTCACAGTAAGGCAGACTTCATGGACAGACCACAGATCGTGCCTGTCACTAAGATCCATTTCCATTGCATTAAAATCCTTTCTGAAATGTGCCTATCAGAACTGGATGTGGTATTACAGTAATAATCTCAGCTGTGCTGTAAATTTTCAACACGCTTAGACTGGTATCCAGTTGCTCCATCAGAAGTATCACTCTCTTTCCTGTGCCTTTGTGAATGTGGTAGCGTGTTAACAAGCTGAATTAGGGATTTATTGTTATAGTATCTTTTTACTCCAAACTTCAACCTTAAATACAAAACACTTTAAGATTTAGCATTTCTACAGTGTTCAACATATGCTTTGATCCAAACAAGGGCTTTGACCTGTCTAACCTTTAGTGCATTTTTTTCACTCTCGTGAATGACTTTAGCACGATCTTAAGGTATGGGTTGTCACTCCCTTAACAAAAGGTTATTTTCAGTTAATCAAAGAAACATAAACAGAGCCTTGTGCTGAGTTCAAATAGGCTCAGAATAGTTCTGCCCTTAAAACAGCTGTCTAAGGCTGCATCTCTTTTCAGATCAGAGCTAGTATGCAAAGACCTCAAGAAGAGGTCTTGCAGATCTGTTTGTTCAACCAGCTCAAAAAACTATTATCAGCTCCAAACCCTTACATACTTCAGTGTGGTCCATTGAAGTCAGTGGACGGGGCAGCCTGGGATGCAGATTAGTGTATCCAGGCCAAAATCGGATTTACAAGCACTTTATAGATTAGAGAGAACAGCAGAAGGGAATTAGATAGCACCATACTATTTCAAAGGAAGGACAGCCCTGTATCAAACCCATCTATACCTTATTTCCCCATGGTTCTGATCCTGACAAGGTAAAATAATAAAAACAGAAGATGAAGAGACTAAGAAATGGTTGCTGCACCTTATAATGAACTAAACAGGGTGAGGGGTTGGTCTTTGGCCCTGCTGCCAGCAGGCACAGTCCAGCCACATGCATGTTGGAGGCTAAATGCCCTTAACCTCCAAAAGAGGACAGCTCTATCCAGACTGCTTGTTGGCAACAAGCTCTGACCTGTGCTAAAGTTCAAGCCATGCCAGAGAGCCTGCCATTGAGCATGGTAAATTTAACACTATGGATATAAGTTTTCCAGTGGTAGGACCCTGGTGCTATTTAATTAACTTAAGCAATCAACTAAAATATAGCTAGTGTAAGAATGACAAGTTACCCAATAGCTCCACAAGATTGTTTCTTTATCTGGAAGCCTTGGATAAATGCATGCTTGCCCCTATAAATCTCAGACTTCTACACAGCTTTAACATCCTTATTTCTTGCACTTCAGACACTGAATTTTATTTGTGAACTGCCCAAGGCAAGGAGCACATCTACTGCTAGAGTTTTGTCCTTCCAGTTCAAAGCATAAGTACAGCTCCTTAAATCCATGGGGTGAGATGTATCTCCGTTCAGTTTAGCCATCTCAAAGGTAGATCTGAACTAAACAGCTGTACTGTCTTCCTGTGGTTAATAAAGAGAGACTGGCACTTGTGGTGGATAATTTGACTTATCCAAACATAGTTTAAAACAGGTGAGATAAATGATGAATAATCTTCAGAACTGCCCTCCTGCTCTAGGGATTACAGAGAGAGCCTAGCTAATTCTTTCAATCTCTGCACCTAATTTTTTAGTGTCTAACATGGGCCAAAAGCAATATGTGTGATTGCCTGGCAGAAGACAACACAGATTACTTCATATCTATAAAATATCTATAAATATGATAATAGTGTCATCATGCCTTTTGATGCAAGAAGCAAGTAACCATGTGTATCCTCTGAATGAGGTACTCTGATTAGGCCATTCGGTTTCATGCAGTTACTGCTGGAGCCCAATAAGTTCTGTGGCACTTAGTGTATCTTCTCAGCAGGGCATCCACTCTAGATTACAAGGTGTCAAGAGCCACCGTGTCCTTCATTAGGTCATTATCTTGAGAGTAATGAGTTTTAAATGTGAATTAATATGAGATAGCTTCCTGCATTTGGCTTTGTCGTATATTTGTGTATATAATATCTCTTTGCTAGGCGCCATTTTCTCTCTCTAAAAATACTAACTCAATATATTCAATCAGCTTTTTTGGAAGTTTGTTCTGATAAAATAAGCTCACTCATAAATAGCTCCTACAGTGATACCCTGAAAAGATACAGTCAACACCTTTGAGAGTAGTCACTTTGCAATTAGCTTCCTTGACAATGAACATCACATTTCCATTTTTACCTAAAGTAGAAGTAGCAGCAGGAAAAAGGCATGTCTCGAAAGGACAGGGTTTGCTGTTGATTTGTGAAGATGTGCAATAAGCAACCTCTTTCCGATAGCCATTCACCCGTGAGGTGCTTAAGTCTACAAGGTTTAGCTTTCCTATCTAGAGGAGTGATTGATTTGATTCTAGAGAGAAATAATACACTTTTTTTCCTTTTTCTTTTTCTTTTTCTTTTCTTTTCTTTTTTTAAAAAATTTTCTGTATGAGAACTGTCCAGAGCTCAGCTTGAAATCCAATGGTATAGTGGTCCACAGTGGAAACCAGTGGAACCTGTGGATGAATGACCCACAGTACCCTGGGTAGGCCTAGAAGAGGGGGACCAATCATTTTTATCCTATTGGTATATCTGTAACTAAAAGCACAACATTAACTGCGTGCCAAAACATAGTTTTATTAGCTATACTTTCACCTTGCTTTATCATTCAGGGGAAACAACTTCTATTTGAAAGACTGTCATGAACCACTTACAGCAGCAGGATTAACGTCTGCTGAATTCAAACAGAAGAAACAGTCTTACACAATTTTTTTTGCTCAGTACCTTTTATTTCATGGTAGAATGCCTGAGTCCCACAAGCAAAATTATAATGCCACAGAGATTAGGCCTTTCCTGACTTTTGCAGTTTCATAGAGATCACTGCAGTTTTCATACATTAACATTTGATTACCTGCTATTTTACAAAATATATTCCTATACCTTTCCAGGCATGCCTACTCCTTCCCATATTATTTTTGGTATTTACAAAGCCAGCAGCACAAACTTCAAAGGCAAATGACCTTTAAAAATGAATGAAGATGTGTAACATTTCCATCCTACATATTACAGCATGAAAAAAGTAGGTTCCTGCTTCTCCCCTCTTCCTGCTGCCCCCATACAAATAAGAATTGTTTCTCTCAGGTCAATCCCTCTCCAACTGACCTACAAATGGCTTTCTCATGACTCAGCAGACTAGTTTAGTCCTCAGGTGGATTTATCATTAACCACATAAGCACATGTTGTCCGTTCTGTCCAACCTAATGAATGTGCTATAAATAAAATACCTCTAAAAGCAGGTTTCACCATACTTATCCAAGCTGTTGCTGCAAGTCCTTGTAACTCCCAAACCCACTTACGTTAGAAACATTAATCAATTGATTATAATTCAAAGCATCAGCTTTCTACAGCTGAAACTCCCTAACACTTGACTTTGGCTAGACTTCTAACCTCACTGTCACTAATGCAGAAAAGACATGGGAAGTCACTTTTGAAAGGTATTTTTAACCTAGGAGTGTCTAATTAAAAGGAGAACTTACTATGGAAAATCTAAACCAAAACCTTTCCCACTTTACTTGGTGTAACAATCTGAAAATACCAGAGGTGTATTTCACCAAAACTTGTAATTTAAAATCAAGGCAATGTGAACAAAAAAAAAAGGGCATTCTTTCAGAAAATACGTCATGGGTGTAATACCTACTTATCCCAAAAATATTTTATATGATCATAGGATCATCTGTAGAGCTTTGTATTGTCCATCTTGAATGAAGGAAGCTGAATCAAGCCAACTATTATTCTGACTTACTCATTTGTTAGGAGTCTACATGGACACTTTGGGTTGTTTTCTACTTACTTGGGTTAACCGTATAGTGATCATATTCCATCTTGACCAAACTTTCAAAAGCCCAGAGAAGCAAAAGGTTAATTGTAGGAAATTATTTTTAAGCATCATAGGTTTTAGTCTGGAAATAGAAAGGCAAAGATGAAGATCCCAGAAGGACAGCTACAGCTAATGAGAGCCTGAGAGCAAATGATCACACATTCTTAGTTTGTCTGATAGATGTTCTTCTAGCCTTATTAATCAGAAGTTTGTGATGTCAATAAATCACTGAAGTATGATAACAGATGAAGGTGAGTTTGGACGTAAAATGATCCATGGTAAAGGATTACAATAAAGGAGAAAAAGGAGGGGGAGCCAAATACAGTTTTATAAACTGCATCCTCAGCTTGTGAGGACTTGTGGATAATAAATGTCATTCCTTTTCTACATTATCTTGGAGATTAAGAATGTTTCTCAATGTATAACTGCTGGGAAGCCTCTGTAGCACCTTCTCCAGTTACTACTCCAGGAGTTTTACATTACATCAGTTGCTTTATTTTTCCATCAATTATGTTTTAATTTACAAAAAGGAACTTAAAAGTACCTTTCTTCTTTCAACTTCTTTTGGAGGAACTGGGTTCCAGTGGCAGAAATGAAGAATCCAGGAAAACTCCGGTATTTTTGACCTTCCAAGGTTTGTTAGATTCTGCTTTGAAACTGAGTACAACGTTATCCTGCCTGAGTGATCCTGTGTCACAGAGGTGTCAGAAAGGTCTCTACACCTCCAATAAGTCCATATACAGACTTCTTGGTTTCTATATTCAGCAACACCACCCATCTATTGATCTACAAGTATCACAGCCTGTGGTTTTCAAGAAAAGCATTTCCCAGAGCACTTCAGAAGTAAATAAATGCACTTGAGATACTATTAATGACGAATCAGTTCCATTTTCTGCCTTCTAGTAGTGTTTTTTATGCTGCAGCCTGGTCACCTGAAGCAAGCCAAATTCATGCTTATGTGCTACAAATTCAAAATGGAATGTTATTAAAATAAGGCAGTTTGCCAATAAGGCAAAAATTTGCCTTAAGCAATGAAAGCCAGAGGTGTACCAGACACTTAGGAGAGAAAGGACAGAAGTGCATTGAGTGCCTTTGAGGGTGCTTTCAACTGAAATACAAATTTAGGTGCTTCCCATGTAGGCTTTAATCAGATTTGCCAGAACACAGAGAGATCTCCAAGTTGATGCCCTATCAAGCTGGCAATGCTACCTCATGCTAGGTAGGTAAATGCATCAGCATGATCCAGATGCAGTGAAGCTATGCAAGGGACATTGCAGCAGAGCACATTAGCTTGGATGTACTGTGGGTATTGTCTTACTCCATGTGGAGCCAGACCGAACATCTCCATGTGGTACAGTATTCTCCGGTGATATAAATTGGGGATTATAGGTGAGTTTCACTATAGTCCTCAGAGCTTCCCTTGCTGAGACTGTAGCTGAGGTGTCTCTGGCACCATCTACTCAAACATTTCTAATTAGATAGATCAACTGGGCAGTCAAAGTCTTGAAGTGATGAGATATTTCTGTAGAAAATAAGGACAATTTATCCCTGTAATGACAGCTTTGTACTCCGTGGAATATTGGGTTCGGCATTTCTCTTATCTCTGTTCTTCCCAAGGTTTCTGTATTTAGCTATGTTTAAAGGGAAGCACTGAAAACACACATGAATGGACATTAAATTACAGAGTTTTTCCTCCAGGCTTTCTAAGCCATCATGAGCAAGAACAGGAGACAAGTACACGTTAACATGAATTCTAAGATGTGTGATTTTGCCTGTGTAGAAACTGAAAGAGTGGAGAAGAGGGAATAATAAGAACAAAAGACAAGAAAAAAAGAGGGTGGGGGGAATGAAAAAGAAAGCAAGCCCTGTAAATGTGAGGTGTCCCTGCCCATGGCAGGGAGGCTGGAACTAGATGATCTTAACGTCCTTTCCAACCCTAACTATTCTATGAGTCTATAAATGAGCTCTAGCATCTGAGAATAAGAAAGCAGAATACCTGATGTCCAGTGTTGCAACCTGAGGTCTGCTGTGAGTTAATACATGGATCTGTGGCATGGAAATGAGTCAGAATTACTGTCCCAGAGAACACACTCCACTGGAGCAGTCTAACTCATCTCAGGGGTATATGTAAGACCTACAGATTTGATTCTTGCCTATGATTCTTGCCAGATGTCTGGCTATAGATAACTGATCACTAGCAGACTATCTAAAGATAGTCTTCAGCGAGACACACCAATTCCACTGCAAGCGCACTTAATTCTTAAAATACAAAGAATTGAGTGCTTGCAATCAGCATAGGAATAACCTTAAATTACACCTTCATGTTAAAAAGCTCTTGAAATATGGAGGCAGCTCAAAGAAATAAAAGGGTATCCAGGCCCTCTTTCCGTTGCTCTTGAATGAAGTATGGTATAGATTTCTATCTCTGGATCCAGGCCTGGAAGGACATCTGGAAGTGTCTATCCTTGCATACATTAGATTTCTGCTACAGTAAAGAATTCATGAGTTCCACAAATATTATAGAAGATTAAGAAAATTCCTGGCCTGAAACTAAAGATTATTGTTTATTATGTTACATTGAGACTGACCCCTTAAAAGCTCCTGATACCAAACCCGTGAAGTGTCAGCTGCAGAACCTTGGCCATAGCAATGTTCCTGCAAAGTCTGCTGTTTGAAAATCCACCCCTGAGCTAAGACATCAAAATCTTTGGAAACCATATGGGTGGCCTGCACTTGGCACAATTACAATTACCAACCAGTAGTCACCTCACTGCAACGCTCAACCGGTATTCCTTACCTGCAGGAGGGATTGCAACACAAGAAAAGGAGAAGTCTTTGGCAACACACTACAAGACAAAAGAATAAACACAGCCCTTCTCAGAAAGCTCACGTGGCACAGCAGGTGTGGATAAAGCACTGCTGGCTTGCAGTTCCAGTGTTACGATGGTTGTGAAGATACCCCCTCCCTCTTGCCATGGCATTCATTGAATTGAATAACTAGAAAGATCTTTAAAACTCGAGGTGAAGGCTGCTCACAGGAACAGCCATGCCTCCAGCAGCAGCACTGCTGCTAGGAAGCATTACATAAATGAGTTCATGCCAGGTCACAATGAGAAGATGGTCAGAGGCACAAACACTCCAGTAGGCATTATCTATCCACAGCACAGCCAAACGCAGGCAATTTTTAAAACACACTAGAACACCAGTGTGGTTGAAGACACCATTTATGAATAGCAGGATGGCTTTGCATCTTTGCTGCACTAAGTTGGTAAAAGTGACATGAATTTTCTATGAACAGTTATTTAAATTAAGGCACACAGATCACTGGGAGACCTTCTGCGGAAACCTCCATGTTCTTGAAGCCAAAGATATGTTCCCAGAACCAAGTCCACTCAGCACTACTCATCTGTGAGCATGTCCCATGTGCTAGAGAAGAAAACTAGCATCCTGAGGAGCAATGAAAGCCTTCACCCCACTTGCATAGCACTGCTGATGCTTTCTCATTTCTAACAGAGATTACAGAGGAGAGAGAAATGAGAGTCCTCAGACTTTGTGATTCAAGTGGCTCAGCAAGGAGAGCATTTGCTCTGCCATGAGCCCACAGGGCAGGAGCAGGGATTCCCAAAATGGGCTGCATCCCAAGCCCAGAACTGTAAATGCTCATTGTTCTGGAAGTGCACAGAAAAACTGTACCATGGCACCAAAAAGGGCTTACAAATAGGAAACTGCTGTTCTTAAGGGTTTTAGTAAGATGCTTCTTGTCATGTCTTATTAAGGGTTAATTGTATTCAGTATCTTAGAGTTGCATTTTTACCCTTAGAAAGGTGATACAAGAAACTCAGCCAGCTGAGACAGCTGAATGCCTGTCAGATTTCTCCTCCACTGTCTAGTCCAGCTTCCTGAAGAACTCTGAAATCATTTCTGTGCCCTGATTCTCATCTTTGTTGTCTGGAACCAGGACATCTTCAAGACATTCTAAATGTTCAGAAGACAATAGTAAGCAACTATGATCCTCTGGCTCAATGGAAAGAGAAAAAAAGGTCTCATCAAAATAGAACAAATTTCTTTAGGAAGTGCAGACTGTTTCAATTCTCATCCTCTTTCACTAAAAGTACATGGTGCCATCCTTTAGCATCTATGTGAAATAGAAGTGTGGCTACTGCCATAAAGGACAATAGACAATGTTTCTATAAATGCATGCACAACAAAAGAAGGGCTAAGGAGAATCTCCATCCTTTACTGAATGTGGGGGTAAATATAGTGACAAAGGATGAGAAAAAGGCTGAGGTACTTACTGCCTTCTTTACCTCAGCCTTTAATAATAATACCAGTTGTCCTCAGGGTACCCAGCCCCATGAGCTAGAAGACAGGATGGAAAGCAGAATGAAAGCCCCATAATCCAAAGAAAAATTGTCAGCAACCTGCTACACCACTTAGACACACACAGGGTTATGGGACCAGAGGGGATCCCACCAAGGGTACTGAGGGAGCTGGTGGAACTGCTCATGGAGCCACTTCCTATCTTTTATCAGCAGTTCTGGCTAACCAGGGAGGTCTCAGTTGACTGGAGGTTAGAAAACGGGATGCCCATCTGCAAAAAGGGCCAGAAGGAGGATGCAGGGAACTGCAGACCTGCCAGCCTGACCTCAGTCCCAGAGGAGGTTATGGAGCAGATCATATTGAGTGCCACCATACAGGACAACCAAGTGATCTGACCATGCATGGGTTTATGAAAGGCAAGTACTGTTTGACTAACCTCATCTCCTTCTATGATAAGGGGACCCACTTAGTGGCTGAGAGAAAGACTGTGGGTGTTGTCTGCCTAGACTTTAGTAAAGCTTTTGACACCATTTCCCACAGCATTCTCCTGGAAAAAGCTGTCAGGGCTTGGAGAGGTGTACTCTTCACTGAAAGCGTTGTCAAGTACTGAATAGGTTGCCAGGGAAGTGGCAAAGTCACCACCCTTGGTGGTATTTGAAAGACAAATAGATGTGGCACTTAGAGACATGATTTAGTGGTGGGCTTGACAGTGCTGGGTTAATGGTTGAACTTGATGATCTTACAGGTCTTTTCCAACCTAAATGATCCTATGGTTCTAAAATATGTAAGAGGATACACATTTCACAAAAAACAGCCTTAAAATTCTATCAAAATAATTCACTGCATTTCAACACTCTTCCCCAGAGGGGAGGTTGTGAAAACAATAGCTGAAAGATGCATTGTAATTTTGCTTAATGTATTACTGGAAGATGTTCAAATGCTCATCTGACGAGTGCAGGAACAGAACAGAAAATAAAATAGTTCAGTTCGGGACAGGTCAGGTGATCTTCCCAAAGACAGGCTGAGAAAGTTGGGGCTGTTCAGCTTGGAGAAGAGAGGGCTGCGTGGAGACCTCATAGCAGCCTTACAGTATCTCCGGGGGGGGCTATAGGGATGCTGAGGAGGGACTCTTCATTAGGGACTGTAGTGACAGGACACAGGGATAATGGGTTAAAACTTAAATAGAGGAAGTTTAGATCGAATATAAGGAAGAAATTCTTTATTGTAAGGGTTCTGAGGCACTGGAATGGGTTGCCCAGGGAGGTTGTGAGTGCTCCATCCCTGGCAGTGTTCAAGACCAGGTTGGATGAAGCCTTGCGTGGCACGGTTTAGTGTGAGGTGTCTCTGCCCATGGCAAGGGGGTTGGAACTGGATGATCTTAAGGTCCTTTCCAACCCTAACTTTCTGTGATTCTGTGATTCTATGATTTTGTGATTCCTCCTGTCTGTTTTCTGAAGAAGCAGATACACAAGAGATTCTGTATGCAAATTGCCACTCAGAAGGGAGTACGATAACATAATAAAAACCAACAGACACATATAGAATAATATTAAAAATTAAAAGCCAGTAGTGAAATCAAGTAGCTGCCCATGTGCATGCCCACCCCTCACTGCAACACAACGCTTTGCTATAAATTCTGGAAGAGTTTAGAAGGTGATTAAAAATTGGTGCTCTCCATACACCACATAAATTAAAAAGGTGTAAATAGACCTATCAACATAGGCTTGTCTGCTGCACATCAGTCCCAGGCAAAAACACAGCTGTTATGGGACACAAGAAGTAAATAATTAATGTCCCATGTGCAATGGGAAAGGAATCTTATGAAATTAATCCAGTCTCACGTTTTGATGGCCTACAAATTAGGTTGATAAAAGTGATAGGGTTGATGTAATGGACTTCTGAAAAGCTCCAGACTTGAACTATTGAGTAATAAACTTGACTGGTTTAAAATCAACATAGTACAGTATAGATCAATTGGACACCAGCTAACTGATAGCTTTCCAAATTAAACAGTAAATGGCAAATGTTTGCTCGGCAAGTAAATTTCTGGTCCCATATAGATCCTGGCTTAGCAGTTGCTATTTAATATTTTTATTGCTGATGCAGAAGAAAAAGTTAAATTATTACTTAATAAGTTTGAGAAATTTGGAGAAGTGATATGGAATAAAGAGAAGATACAGCAAAACAATCTAGAAGGTAGTCCAGTAAATCACACATAAGCCAACAGTATGAATTTCAGTACAGTCATATGGAAAGTCCTGAATGTAAGATTAAATAGTGGAGATCTTCAGTGCTGATATTCAGAGCCTATTTCAGAGGCAGCAGATTCTGAGAAATGGGAAAAAATTGAGGGAAAACCCACAAGAACGAATGAAGAATCAGGAAACTTAATTCTGGAGGAAGACATGAGAAGATTTACCTCTTTAATTTTATAAAGAAAAGGCTGAGAAGTTTCTTAATCGCAGACTATAAGTATATAAAGCAATATTAAGAATTAGCTAACAAGCTTTCTTCAGCCTTAAGAGTAAAAGCTCTACCAATAGCCAACAGCTAGAAGTCAAACCTAAGCATTCAGAACATAAATAAATCCAATTCTTTGACAATTTTGCAAGGGTTGTGGGATACTTAGGAGTCACTGGGAATCTTCAAACCAACCTTTATAAAGTTTCACTCCAGTCCAAATGGCAATTAATTGAAGGAGGTCTTACAGCCTCTTGGTCTCAGTAACCTGACAGTTAAGTGACAGGGCCGCAATAGTGGAAGGCTATTTTACAACCTAATAAATGTCATTTTGGGGAACAGCTTCATGGGATTCTGCTTTTTGCTTTAACACGTTACTACTGGACCACACTAAATAACCGATACCCTTGTTTCCTGTTCTCATCAAAGTATAATTAAAATAATGATCTTTCAGAAGTAATAGGTAATAACACCTTTTCTATACTTGAAAAAAATTATCAGATAATGAATCAAACAATTCATTCTTAGTTCTTAGTTATTCCTCCTACTCAAGTCTCAAACCAATATTCACTTAAACACAAGAATATGTGATGAATTTTTCCTTCAGCTAAGCACAAGAGAAAAAAACTTGGTACTTGTGACCCTCAGAGTGCTGTATTTTATGGTATCTCTACTTAAACAAGACTCCAAAGAGAGAACTGAGATTCTTGCAGGGGCTGAAACAAAAGTGCTCCTGTGTTTAACACTCTGTCTTGCTCCATCCTCACCTGATTTTTGGATGTGGCTAGTCCCTTTTGTCACTCATGCTTTAATTTGTCTCCTAATCTCAATCCTGCTATTCAGTGTCTAAGCACTGTGCATGTTTCCTTAAAACCACAAAGAAGCAACCCCATTGTGTAAACAAAACCTATTAAAACATTTCCTGCCTCAGGGAGTTCACAACAGAATATAAACCAGCCTTGTCGAACTGGTGGCCTGCAGACTGAATCCAGCACAAACAATCCCATCGTATTTCTTCCCAAGACTTGCAGGAGATCCACACAGTGATGAACACTCCTGGGGCAGCACACCAATGCCTAATGGATGCGTAACTTCTCCTGGGCCTCACAACTACTGATGGACAGGGCCAACAAATGCATTGCAAAGTGACAGAAAACTTGCTCTGCATTTCCTGTAACTCTTTTCCTGCCCCTCTTTCGAAATATGGAATGAGGTTATCTGTCCAGTTCCTATTGCCCGGATGTGTGCAGCAAGGGAAGCTACATCCCTTCTTCCAGCCAGCACCATGCCCTTCTCCCCTTAGCAGGACTACTGAACACCCACAATCAAAGTCAAGAGGTGATAGATGACTATGGGAATTGAACCTCCATACTCCAAGCAAAGATGATACTCCTAATGAGCAATGATAAGCAATGACGACTGTCCTAAAGGACAGTCTTGTAGGGCAGCTCTCGCTGAGCAAATCGCAGGCCTCTGAAAACATGCTGGGGAATGGTAGATTTAGTAAGGAAACAAAGACCCTACAAATCCCTATTGCTTTACCTGCTCTCTATCTGAAATACTGTACTGGATCAAGACACTTGCTAGAATCACAATACATGTTCAAATACTAGTACAATGAAACAGTGTGTTTAAGGGGTCAGCCAGAAGGCTCTTGTATGGAGACTCCAGTATAGAAAAAGTTGGACAAACATTAGATAAATAAGTGGGAGAGGCTGAATCATAGTGGAAACCAAGAGAATTTGCATTTGTTCTAAATGGTGGACCTCATGGACCTAGGTTTCAAAGTGAAGCATCTACAGACAGGTGCATTCACTAGGACTTTAGGTAGGCCCCCAGACTGAACATTTTGGCACCATTTTTTGTAAATCTGATTTATCCAAAATTTGTGTTAGTGTTTTGGAAAGAATGATCTCTCCCAAGATGAGCACCATTCCAGCACTGTGCTTACATCACAGCCAACCCTCCCTCCAAACCATTAATAAGAATTTAAGCAAAAACAGTTTAACATTGTTCCTACTGCTCCCCTGAGGTATACCCCACCAAGTGCTGGCATTTATTCATCAGTATGTGTTTCTGGTCTCTCCAGTCTGTTTTGAGTCTGTTTTGTAATCTTCATCTCCAGTCAGTCTAAATTAATTTTTCATTTCAGTCTTCATGGAACAATACATTAATTGCCTCAGTATATGAATAGACATCATATTTACAGAGATTAAATGACCACATTCTTTTCATCTACTTGGTCTGAACTCTGGATCAAACTAAGTGATTAAGTTATGTCTGGATTTGCTTCTTACAAATCTGTGCATGTGCCATTCATACTCCTTTACAACGGCAAAGTTAATTCATGTAGAGGGTCTGCATATTTCCTACATGCCACTAAAGGAATTGAATTAATAATTAAAGCGTGCTCTGATTCACACAGAAAATTCAATAACGCTTCTTCACCAGGGTTGAGGTTTGCTTTAACTGCTTGCAGATTTAACTTGTTTAGTATTTTCTCCATTATTCTGTTAGGACAAAATTCACCCTTCTTTTTCCATCATATACACTCTGTTTTGGCAATTATCTTGAGGGTTAGCTAACATGCACAGGGTTCCATGTGAATGCATGGCACAGCAAATTCTTGTTTCCTTATTTAGACTGTTGTACCACAGATGGAAGCCAAAGTTGTTGCATAGTGACTAGCTATTCTAATGACTGCCATTTATTCATAAAGATCAATACAAGATATCTTCCTCTGTCCTTTGGTTCCTGTTTGTTTCTTCTGTTTTTCAGAGATAACTGTACATGCACCGGCTTCTTGACTAATTGAAGAAAAACATAGCAGTAGATGTGGTTTCCCAAGTTTATTTCTAAGATGTTTCTCATATTCCTGAAACTCGTCTCATAGAGGTCATATTCTGCCCCATTCCCAATGTCTTCAGTTAATGTTAGTGTCAGGAGATAGCACAGAGATTCAGTAAATCCAGCAGTACTGACTTCAAGTTCTCATTCTGTGGGGCTTCCTAATGCTGTTAGACAGTTTGAGGTCTAAAACTGGATGAAAGGAGACAAGGCGAGGTAAATATGTCACTTCCACTCATAGCTCTGCTTATGGATGTTTCCCAACTTGGTGAAGTTAGCTAACCCCCAGGAACAGCAGTAAGGTATATTGGCACATGAAAAAGTTAGGGCCTAGAGCCATTCTTTGCAGAGATCAGAACTCTTCGGTCACATATAATGGGGGTCACCACAGTAATAAGAACAGGATTCTGGGTCAGTTTGAGGTCTGAACTTTTTGTGATTAAAGGTGGAGTTGGGGTCACAAAGTAAAAGCTCTTTGTTTCTTTGTGTCATTCCACTAAACAATAAATGTGAATTTCCATCAGGAGAAATGAAATAGCTGTTTCAACAGAGTTCCTGAAGTTTAGAGACACACACACAAAAAAAAAGCCAAACATATGAGCAGGAAAATTACGTCAATTGAAGAAACTTAAGTGTCCTCTAAAAGGGGCGCTACCCTTGCTGTGAAAGTAGACAGACTTCTCCAAAAAGTGATGAAGAGAACAGCTTGTTCCAGCTGCCCTGTGACTCACACTGGCATAAATGTAATAACTGGCCAGAATAGTTCTGAGACAGAAAAGGAGGGAGAAAATAAAGGCCAGATACTGCCTTGGTTCAGAAGAGGTGAAACATTCAAGTAACTGAACACCAAGCTATTGAACATCTCTGACTCCCTACTATCTCACACAGTGAATGTAACTACCGTACACAGATGCAGGTAAAGCACAAGCACAGAGATGATGGCAGATGAGTAGCAGCCTAATGGTCATAACTGTATCTGAAATACTTATGTCTAAAAACCTCATCACTTGCTTGGGTACTGAGAAGAGAACTGAATACACCTGAAGGTATGAAGATCTTTAAAAATGACCAGTCTTTAGGGACTTCAGGCTGTGAATCCTGACCGGATCTCAAAGAAACCCAGTTGTTGGGTCCAGCAGTGGCGGATGAGATGAGGAAAGCAAGATAAAGAAGATCAAAATGGACTAGATATGTCTCTTGATATCAGTATCTGTAACTCTTTTGCTGTCAGCATTGTGACACTGAATTATTTGCCTCTTTGTCTTGATAAGACCTATTGAAATGAGAAACAGCACATCTCTGGCAATTTGTTAAAATCACTTCAAGTCTCTGAGTGATGTTAATGATCACTGACTGAGGGTGGAGAGCAGCAAGGTGAATGGCATGATGAATGGCAAATGACAAACATACACTTTTCTGATTAACTTATATCTGTGCACTTCCAAGGACTCTCAACACACCTCATCATATCCTACTCTTTACCTTACTTATCTTCATCACTTTCCTGGGAAGTATCCTAATTTAATTTATTTTTAATGCAGAGCTGAAGCAGAGAGGGAATAAATAACTTGTCTAAGGTCACCCAGGTCTGCCTAGGTCTCCAGTACTGGTGCAGGCAGAGACCTTCATCACTTGCTCTTTTGGACTTGGAGATAAATCTTATGGCTGGTTGGTCCTTAAGG
>JBCJKH010059132.1:12049-31056 GCA_039877255.1 Loriculus beryllinus
CATGGTGATGATCACTGAAATGAGCTGACACACCACATAAACCTGTTTCCTTTGTGGAAAGATCAAAATATCTGTTAAAGCTGTGGATTATCTTGCACAAACCATCCTGCATAAAGACAGTTGCTAGTAATGTATAATCCTAGAATATGACCTCTGCATTAAAAGGTAAACCTGAAATCAGAAGAATGACTGAATTGAAAGACTAGTAGAAACACATGGTTCTGATATTTTCCTCCCTATTGGCAAGATCTCTATGTTTGTTTGCAATACGAATGTGATATGAAGGAGTTACAAAAACACAACAGAATCACAAGCAAAAGACAACTCTTGCTCCTATGCTCTGCAGACAGGACAATGTAGTCTCCAATGCTACAGCACGTTATCTACAGGAAAAATATTTGGCACAAACAATGAGCTAATGAGACACTAAATAAGCAACAGAACATTTACACCTTTGTTTGGTGGTTGTTTTTTTTGTTTTGCTTTGGTTTTCCATTTTTTTCCTGCCTTCAAGAATGGGCTTTAAGGTGAAAGCAGAAGCAAAAGAAGTATTTTGATTTTTATATGAAGATATTGTGGATCTCTAAGGTTTCTTCTCATTTTAGAAGCACATGAGTCAAGAACAGGTAACAGCAACAAATGTCTCCTTACAAGCTAATTCAAGAACATCAAGTAGCAAGTAATTTTTTCCACCTAAAGCAATTTAGAGAATACTTTAAAGACAGAAAAAATTCCTTCAAACCCCCACAGGTTCAGTGAGATATGAAGCACAAAATACTTAACTAAATGGACACAACTACACACTAGTTCCAGTTAACAGATTTTACTTCAACGTTGGAAACTAACTTTGAATTAACTAACTTCCAATTTTAATTCAAAGCTAGAAAAAAATCTGATTGACATTTCAGAGATGTATAGCCATAAATAATTCTATGCCTGTGAGCTCTAGAGTACTGCTTTTCTAAGGTATAAATACTTCAGAGTAGGAAATGCAATTACCCCTCAAGGTGGTAAGGAACACTGGAAATCTGTGTCTCCAAATCCAGCTTTGATATAAATTCAAGTAGGTTACACAAGAAATTGAAAGGTACATCCTATTTCTTCACTATAAGGTCCCTGAAAAACCTAGGCATAAGATACAAACTTATTACTGAAAATGCTCTAGTGTTAACTGTTTCTACACTCACAGAATCTGAGTATATGAATTATGTGCTAACCATGCAGACTTGCAGTTACACTGACAGATGCATAATACGTGTGCAAAGCATTTAGTAACATGGTCCCAGACTCATGCCTCCAGGAACACCATTGATGCTGCACCCTTAAAGAATAAGGTGAAAACACACAGCATTCACTTAGCACAGGGATGAAGCCAAATGCTGCAGATGTGAGGACACAGCCACCTGCTGTTAGGTCTATACGGAATCAGAGGCAGTCCACACTCCAGCATATGAAAAATTTATAAATGGGCCAACATCAAAGTAGTGCTTATTTAGAGGAAAAGAACTGGACTCTAAATAAACCTAAACAAATAGGTGATCCCATTCTTCCTTTTGTCTTTGAAGATGTCAAAACTCAGTTCTTGACCCCCAGAAAATGAAATTCTTAATTTCAGCCACTGACCTCAGGGAACAGACATGTGGACTCGCTCAGTAATAAAAGCAGGCTTTGACTTGGGACTGGCATGAAAAATCTCCACAAGCAACTTCCTAAAACAGGAGCAATGTCTGCTACCAAAGGGAAACATGTTTTGTAGCAGATGAGAGGCCGTCACTTCTGCAACCAGATAAGCTGAACATATCCCAGAGGTGGATTTTGTTTCTAGGTGTGAGGACTATTGACTCAGAAAGCTGTTCTCCTAGGAGCTCAGATTTCAGCAAAACTTGGAGGAGCAATTTCTAAATCATAAATTCCCCCATCAAGAATTCTTCATAAACAAAACAGAGACAAAACAAGTTCAGGGGCGCAAACATAAACCTATATATAACTTGTCAGAAGTTAAAACTTTAAACCACTGAGTGCAGGGTTTAAAGGGACATCAGCAACTTGAATGACAGACACAGTTTTAAAAACTCTTAAGTTCAAGTACTTTAAGGGTATTACACTACAGCATGCTGCCCTGGCAGAATTGTTCGTCTTGTTCTTCTCTCAAAAAAACCCTAAACAAAACAAAAGTTCAAACCAGCCCAAAGCCCAGCCTACTTTAAGTATTTCACCCATTAAAGAAACACACCATCTGAAAGAGAAAACCAACGAAGTCACTCACTATGCACGAACAGCATCAAACAGGAGGAAAAACCCTGTACTTCTGGTGCCTTTGAGTTACAGAAATTACCTTTAATAAACAAAGAACTTCAAAAATCAGTCTGCAGGAACCTGACAGTATCACTTTAAAGAAACAGCATAGCCACTGGATAATCACTGCAAACAATCAGGGCCTTGACTCATGCCTTTGTGGAGCTGTGATGATTTCAGTGGCACTCTGCACTGACACAGGTATTTATATGCACTTATAGATCACTCTGGGACCAAGGCTGACACATACTTCTTGTTAGAAAGCAAGCATGCTTTTGCCAGGGAATTAAAACCCACTAAACTAAAATTAAATTTAAAACCAATAAAACTCTAAAATCATGAACTCAGATCCAGGGCTCCCTTTATGGGAAGCTGCTGCACATTAACATACACCAGAAACATTAACAGACCTGCAAAAAAACACCATCGAAACACACTTGGCTATCACATAATTAAACAGCACCAGTACTTCTTTTACAAAATCATAGTTTTGAAAGAATGACTCTCAGCTTGTTCAAGTGAACTGCAATGAAAGCTAGATAGATTTTGTTAATATCAGAGAGGTGGTTTAAAAATTCTGGTTAATGCAACAGCTATAGATCATAATAATTAACTCAAAGGTTCTGGTTTTGAGACACCAAAGCAAGATGTTCACATGCAGTAACCAAAATCAAAACACGAGTTTCACGTAAATAAGTCTGATTACAAGAAAACGGCAAAACCTGAATCTTCCAAAGTTACTTTTCTTCTCTGAGGCACGACTAAATAAAACTCTGTGGCTGTACCAACTGCTGTGAGTTTTTATGATGTTTACTGAATTTTTAGAAGAAGAGTTTTCTCCTTTTCTTCAAATCCCTTTCAGAAACCACTTCTTGCAGTTTGCCTTTCGTAATTCAGCTCCACTCAGAAGCCATCTGCTCCTTTCCTCACACACACGCTGTACATACTCCAAGACAAACACAATGCAGAATCAAACGGCATGATCTGACCTTTTTCGTTAGGATTGCTCAAGCAGGAGCAGTTCCCTCCCATCCCATCCCTCCCTCTCACTTCCTGCCTCCTTTCTTCCCTCTCCACTGGGGCTTGCTGGGAAGCAGCATCTCTAGCTTCCAACAGTGGGGCTCAAGAGGACCAGCTTGCCATTCTGCACTCAAGTCCATAAAGAGCAGAATGGATTTGGGAAGGTCACAGCATTTTTGCACATTCACCACAAGCAAGACAAAATTATGCCAACCTGCAAGAGGAGCACCCCTCTGCTCTCCATGCACACCTTGCTTCCCATGTGCTGCAGCAGAGCTTCAGGCCAGCTCAGCAGAACCAGTGGTGGAGTGAGACTCCGGCAAAGCAGTCATCTTGAAGGATCTAGTGATAAACCCCTCCAGCTGCTCAGCTTTTATTCATAAACCTGAAGCCCTTTACAAGTCTACCCAGCAGTACTAGTCCTTTTTCATAGATGGAAGGAGGACAGCTCAGGCACCCTAGGGACTTGCCCAACACCGTCTAGCAGGGCAGTAAGAGACAGACAAATGCCAAATTCTAGACCACTGGTTTAATCCAGGATTGCCTATGCCCTGTGCTTCTTGCCAGCTTTCCAGGTACCAGAGAACGATAGTGGTGCTCTTGCCAGGAACACACAGGAGAGAAGAAGAAAGCCCTGAAGCTGGCAAGGGGTAGGAATGGTGGCAACTGCCCACAGGAAGAAGGCAGGCAGGCAAGAGCAGAAGGAGCACCTCAGACACTCACACCACTGCCAGATGCCAAGGTGTTTATAGAGAAAAGAAATAAGCAATGCCTCGTAAGAGGAAGTTCACAAGGGCACCCAACAGAAACTGCTAAGTGTTATGCCAAGGAAGGGTTTGATACAAGTAATAGTTGTCTTGACAGGCACAAGAACAACTCTCTAATAACCAAAAGGAGAGCTCACAACCAGGGTGGTGTTCAAGCGTGTCCAAATGACCTCACGGAAAAGAGAGAGGCAATTGGTGTGAAGCAGTTTCTGAAGCAATTTGCCTATTTACTTACTATTCCTTACTAGACTGTTCACCTGTTAAAAACAATCAGAGTGGGAGTAGGTTTAGGCAGCTCCTACAAAAAGATGTCCTAAAAATGTGTGTTATAGCACAGAAATCAGCCATGGAAATACCACACTTTCAACACCACAGCACAGGTTCAGGGATACAGTTTGGAAGGATGTTACAGCCACCTCAGTTATCTGGTTCATTCTCAAATGACAAGGTCTGGGAAATACTATCTGCTCCCAGACTGCAGAAATGAAAGCATTTCCACTGCAGCTCTTCAGGGGTGCTTCTGTCACAGGCTGTCTGCTCTGCCAAAAAATTTTCAAATTACTTTCAAAAGTGGGAAGCACAACATCAACTTTTTCTGTGAAATGTTTTATGATCCTTTGAAAAACATGGTAACTAAAAGCCAAAGCTTGAATCGTCAGGAAATGACTTTGCTATTCCTACTTTGAGACCAAGTCTATAAGCAGTACAGCAGGGCACTCATGCTGCTTCCCATGAAAAAGTTAAAGGATACTCAGATAAAAATTCTTCCATAGTTAACCAGTTTCTATACACAGCAAATTTAATAATGGAAAAATGCCAGGCCCAGTGTTAATATACAACACAAATACACGTGAACACACAAATCTCAGCAGAAAAATATTAAGGTGAAATTCCCAAAGGATTTGCAGCCTGGCTGCTTAACAAATTATTTGCTTCAATGGGCAAGCAAAACCAAACACACACACACACACCAATGTCTGAATATTTGGATCAAGTTCAGCCAGTCAGAGTCCACACTCACATGCTCAAAGTCCAAAAAGTGAATGGAAAAAGGTCACAGAGCGCTTCTGTACCTTAAAACCAATATAATAGCTCTCAAAGTGTCACACTGGATTCCACAACATAAAGCATGCACTTTTATATTGAGTTATTGATCTATGACTAAAAATTCTTGCAAATGCATCTATCACTTTTTTTTCCATCCTTCTTCAAGTAAGTCCTGCTTTTTCAGTATGACATGGCTTCTTTGAATCAATAGGCCATAACGCCTTTCCTGTTACAGGATACAAGAAATCATTAAGACGGTAGAAGAAATTTAGAAAGATGCAGCACAATGCATCTCTCAACGTAATTTCATCCAGGTGAGACAGGTAGTCATAGTATCTCCAAGATAACAGCTTTGAGAAGCATCTGGAGATATTTGAGATGATCACAGCATCTCTGCTGAGCACACAGCAGCCAGTAATACTACACAGCACGTGGAAGACAAGAAGATAGTTCCTCTAAAGCAGAGGACAGAAGGGAGTTTTGGTCACTCAAGCAGAATTAGCAAGTTAAATTTAGACTAGAACATTCATCTGCTTCTGTGATAAATGCTACATGATCTTTGCTGACAACTCAGTATTGCTTCACAGGACCAAGCTACTGCGAAGAAAGAGTACTGTGCACCCAAAATGACTTGCACCAACTTGCGATCTCTCATTCAAATACTGATCTCGTCCATCCCTGATCTGCTTACAAGATCTGCAGAGACCATAGCACAGGAGGCCACGGTTAGGAAGTACTCACATGTTTTCAGAAGAACAATGCAGAAGCTATTGGTCAGGGAGCCACACTCCCTGCAGTAACATTTACTAAGAGCTTGGCTTCAGCTAGCCAGGCACAAAGCCCTCAAACAGGCAACAAAACAAAGCCAGAGCAACACCTCAACCACATGCCAGCATCAGATCCTCCTTTCCAGGCCAGATCCTGAGAGCTGTTTGCTTTTGGATACATTAGGAAACATCACTGCCAGCATGTTACCCAGCAAACAGGGGCAGGGGAGGTTGCAGCATCTCACAAACAATAGACTAAGAGTGACACTGTTAGTCACTCTCCCTTAAATTAGGTAAGTATCAAGCTATTCCTAGTGAAGGGTAAGTAAGAAGCTAATGAAGGTTATTAACAGTCCTTAAATCTAACAGCTCATCTGAGTTACATGCAAGAATTATAATCTCTTTATGACCTTCCCTATTTTCATTGGGAAAACAGACAAAGTTTCATGAAAGACTGCTATTAACCACAGTTTTCAATTATTATAAATCCTGAAAATTACACTAACATGAATCAGAATCTACCGGGCTCTGGTACTTACACATATCACTGAGGACTTAAAATACAAACAGTAGGCAGGAGCTTTGCTTTTTTACCACCTCTTCAAATACAGCAGGATTTCTGCCCCAGACCTCCACAGGTATCGAATGTAAATGTTGATCTGCCATGAGGCATACCTAGGGACTATAAATCATCCAGTCTGAGAAACTGGATTATAATGATAAAGGTGGTACGGATTTCTTGCCATTCTTCACTGTTAGTCACAAATCATTAGCCCAGAAAACATGCTTTTGTAGCAAGGAAAACTATCACTAGAACAAGCCAAGCCTTAACCTGAAATACCGAAGCTACAACTTGACCAGAAGTGTAAAAGAGAAGAAACAGTAAGAGAGCTGAACTGTTCAGCTTGATATTTTTTTCTGTGAACCTCTACTACAAATGTGGAAAATTAAACACATCTATAATCACAAAAGATAACAGAATGGAATATAAAGCATTTTCCTTTTGGGAATAGGACAAACACTGATTTTTTACAGACTAGTGAATTTCTTTCTCCACATTGGTACTTCATTTTCTGCTGCTGTGCTGCTTGAGCCTTTCCTCTGAAGGACCTCTTACAATGCAGGATGCAGGTACAGACAAACCAAAGATCTAGTCTGAAACAGAACAAAAGTAAGACAAAATCTCATCTGCTACTTGAAACTCTACCTTTACTCACCTTGGCTTTAGCCAGAGCTTAGCAATAAACAGGGAAGATATGCACAAGAGTCTGCTCAATCTACAAAGCAGACACCTAGCAAGGGACTTGGCCTAAGAACTTAGCCTGGTATTACAAAGCAAGTCAATATATATATCTTAGAAGTACTAATACTGGCTTTGTTTGTGGTTTGGGGTTTGTTTGATTTTTTTCAGATTGGCAAGCGGCTTTGTACAACTCCAAAACATTTTATGACCACAGTACACACATTTGTTTGAGGTGCTTATTATTGTTCCTACACAGAAAAGGTAAGGAGTGTTTCTATTACATAGTGAAGGTAAGGTAAGAAAATCATTGCACTTGAGCCAAACTATGAAATGTTGCACTTGCTCCTGAAAAACTATTAAGTGTTTATAGAGAAATCCATGAGAACTGTGTCTAGGCCATCCAGAACACAAAGAAATAACTGTGAGTGGGGTTGCAGAATGAGAAGTCACACAACTGAAATATGAAAGCACTGAAGTTATGAAACTGAACTGAAAACACCTTCTTCCTCAGTTTTACCTAGTGTCCATCCCTTGTACAGCAGATATTATTAGGGCACAGAAATAATCTACAACTGCTCAGCAGATTTCTCAACACAGGATCATACTCCTCTTTATCTTGCAGTGGTTTCTATCTCAAACAGAAAAAAGGCAGCTTGAAGTAAATAAAAATATGGCAGTGACAATCTACCATTTCTTTCTCTTGCATCCTATTTCCACTCCACTGCATACTGCAAATAGAAACAAAACTCACAGTCATGGGCAGCAGGTCCTTATTACACCCAAGAGATACAGGAACTCTGACTAGCAAGTAGCCTTGAATGTCCTAACTGATGCAATAGGAAAATTTAATTGGATTGGTCAAAGTCAGCACAATTAACAACTTGACTGCCCTCTCAGCTCATTCATTAGTTCCAACATTAAAGGTTAACATGAGAAGCAACACAGTTTGCCAGAGCAGGGAAGAGCACAGAAGGGCCAGGCTGTGGCTCACTTGCACAGGAGCAGCCTCAGCATCAGTATAGGTGCACACTGAGGATGGTAGGCAGTTGTGGTTCCAGTTTTGGCAGAATAGAGGACACTTGAGGGATGAATGGATACGCTCATGGAGACAGGAAGGACAAGACTTGGGAAACATGAAGTGTTTGCAGGTTAGCTTAATCTATTGTTTGTATAGTCACAGTCCCTGTTATTTCCTCTACAATACTGCATGCATTTAAATATTCTCTTAGATTTCAAATATCCCAAGGCATGAAAGTACTTGCAGCCTGGCAAGGAAAACAATAATCAACATTACAACTAGTTATCATGAAGAAAACACAGGGGAGATTTGTTAACACTGAAGTTGCTGTGTCAGAAATGAGCAAGTTTAGAAGGAGACATTGGATTCCCATTTCTGAGCTCACTGCATGGTCAAAGCTACAAGTTGTTCGCATTTTATCAGCCTCCTAATCCCCATCACCCCAGGGGGGGTGCAGTTAATTCACAACACTGCCCTGCTTTTGGCAGAGGGACTGTTTCACTCTCAGCATATTCAGTTTTCGTATGGGAGGGGACTGGACAGAAGAAACAGCAGAACCCTCTTACCTAGATGGCAACTATGTGCAGAAGTAAGAGATTTCAACATACTGCTGAGACAAGGTGATTTGTGGAATTAGAGCACCTCGTCTGGGAGGAAACCTTCTTATCTAGTCTTGGCAACCAAAAGCAGCAGCATGCCAGCCTAATTAAGTACTGGTTTAAGAATCTGAAGCAACAGAATCCATTCTAAGATGTTACTAAGGAAAACACCCCAAAAATAACAACAGGCAAACTTATTTTTACTGACTCACTGGTGACTTTGGTAGGTGCTATTTGGACAGCTGACAGGTGAGGAGAGTAGTCAGGGCAGATGATCCTATCACATGAGGAACAACTTACTTTATCCTACCCAAAGCTTGTCTTAAAGAATCCCTTTCTGTAACATGACAGTGCCTTTTTTATCCCTTATACGTAAGCTACACCCTAGATCTCCTCAGATCCTGTATCTCCTACTACTGAGAAGTCCATAAAACAAGCCCTGCTGTTGTACCATAATGTGAATGCTCTCTTGATCTGATTTTATGTTAGAGGAAACCTAAAAAACACACGAAGAGGTTTCTATGTAACTGACAGATAATGTAAAATTCAATGCAATGCAGCGTACACTACAGCATGATGCACACTAAGGTCTTTGGGCTGGATCAGAGAGACAGTACAGGAGTAAATAAGGATGACACATGAAGATTAGACTTAGCATGCCATTAAGAATTCATAAGTAGCCTATTGATCAGATTCTATTATACTGATAATCATTAGATACTTCAGATATTTTTGCACTCTTATACTCATTACCATCACTACAAGACCTCAAAATTATTCCATTCACACACATGCTGCCAAGTTAAAAAGACAAATCATATCTTTAGAAAACAGTATGTATGGGCATGTATTTCCTTCCTTGTGAATTCTAGTCACTACGAACCATAACACAGCTACTAGATGCTGCTAAGAGCAAAGGAAAACAGGATGTATGGCTCCATATAAGGGTTCACACCCCATACTATCTTAGAAAGGTAAAATACACTTGTAACAGCTTCTGTGACAACAATACTAGAGCTGTCATTCAAAATCCCTGTTTTGAATCCTTGTGCAAAACAGAATGCCATGGCTTGCATTTTACAGAAGTTACTCAACAACAATTTCAAGAACTTTGCAGCCAGCTGCTTTAAGATAGCAAAAATGAGAATATAGAGAGAATTTGGTAACATTCATCTTCACTCAAGGAGTTGGGGCTTTAGAATAGAAGCAGGTCTGATTTGATCACCCCTGTAATTTTATAATTAGATAACTCCCTGTGAAAAATCAAGCATATCTGACAGTACCTGTTCCTCTTTTTCTTTGGTCTTGCTCCTGGAGACTCTGGAAGAGGTAACATCCTGAGCTGGAATGACAGAGATTTGATGCAGTGGCATGTTCATCACACCGCCTTGTTTGGTCCTATCATTTACAGGAAGGAGGCTTGAAGACTGTGCTCATTCAGTGCCATTGTCAGGCCTTGCACCTAAAAATAAAAATATTAGTGATGTTAAAGTAGCTTGAAATGCAATTATTTCTAAACCAAAGTTAAGCCATCAATTGGAAAAAAGATGCACCTTTTACTTTGGATTCTGAACAGGAGAGTTTAGTGCACTGGCTGAGTGAGGAAAAGATGCAGGAGTTTTAAAGAGCTAGAACTAGACAAGTCAGAGCACTACTTATGCAAATGAATCAATAAATAAATAATCAACCAGTTGTGAAAATGGTCCAAGAGTAGAGCCAGGGGGCAGAGGTCACAGGGACAGGGAGGAGGAGGAGTTGCTCCACGCAGAACACCTGGAACACGCTACCTGGAGGTGCAGAGCAAAGCTCATGAGGCTATTTGCCTGAACTGCCAGCCCCACCACACTGGATCAAACTGCCTCAGATATTACCCTGAATCAGACTGAATGCCGTAGCTTTGCTCAAAAAGAGTCAGTGGCCTGTATTTGGCCTCAGTCATTCATATAAACATGTACCAATTGGCAACAGGAAGATGTATCGTGTGAGCTGTTCCTTTCTTGAGGCTATTAGAGAATAATATAATCAAAATCCTCTGCTAGAAATCAGGAATCCACTGGACTACACACACATACTTTATCCTGCTTTTACAAATACAACAGGGAAGCATTACACATTGGAAAGATAGTGATAGATGCAAAACAGCCAGAATTGACAACACTAACCTGGAAGGCAGGCATAATTAGCCATACCTTTTCTTGGATTAGTAAAGTTACTTTAAATAAAAACCTTTTTGAAACATGTAGAATTGTGGAGCCTTTATTTAGAATGTAACCTGCTACAAATGAGACACAATCAATTGTGTATAAACAAAGGATAAGAGGGGAATTAAACACAGCAGGGACTATACTAAATAGGACAGCTAGAGGATGCACTGTTCTTCTGTTTCCGTAACATATCAACTTTTTTGTTGGTTGGTTTCGAGTCTGTGAAAGCAGGCAACAGTGCCCTATATATTATGTTCCTAAATAATTTGGAAGTATTATAGCCTAGCACTTAAGTGCATGCCCTTAACTTTCACTGCATACATTTTTTCATTGAATATTTAATTAATTTAAAGTTCTGAAGATAGGCCAAGCTTCCCAGGTTTTTAATTCTGCAAAAGATGCTGCAAAAGATGCTGGTCTGGTTATATTTCCATTAAACTCCACAGGAGTACTGCAGTTGTGTAAAATAAAAACAGGATCAAGTCTTTTGACTGCTTTTGTTAAATGGCAAGGAAAAAAATATTATATAGCTAAGGCATTTTATGCAGGGAATGATAGTTCAGTATCATCTCTGCATTGAGGAGAAAAGAGTTATCAAAGCTTGCTGAACAAGTCATGAGCAAAACCAAAAATGCAGGCAATGCCTGCTGCTTCCCAATCACACACTCCATTTGCTGAAGAATGCTACTTGCTCATTAGAGTGCTCAGCCAAATTCAGAAGCCTTACTGACACACAGTCAGGATTTATATTACTTCCACAGATACCAAGATGGTGCATCATAAAGCATGCATGTAAGTTTGAGAGGCAGTGCCTCCGTAACTTCTAGGCATCACTGATTAGAAAGATAAAACACATCTACATGCATAAACAAGCAACAACAAGGACACTTCCTTACTGGAGGACAGAAGGAAACATGGCAGTTACCAACACTACTGAATCTAAGCATAAAGAGAAAACACAGAACCTCTCCGGATCCTCCACACACCTGTTTAGCTGTATCCTCTACAGGAGCCAAGCCAGAGGACATTTAAATGTGTTCTGAGATGGGAATATGAAACTGTAATAAAGAAGGCAGGAAAGGAAGTTATCTTCCCAAGAAAACATAAGGAAATTAAATCCAAGGAACTTTAAGCTCTAGTGAAAATACGCCAAGTAATATGCTCTGTGCTATTGCCAGTGATAGCTGAGATAAGGCGAAAGAGACGGAGCCTGCTCTGTGTCCCCCCTTCAAAAAGGGTTCTAGGCTTGCAGCAAGAACATGTCATTCCCATAAAGAGAACAAGGAAAAATATTAGAAAACACAGTTAACCTCTCTGATTATGGAACTAAATGATCTTAAGATTCTTTCCAACCCTAACTGTTCTATGATTCTACGATTATGAAAAACAAGTCAAACCAGTTTTTCTGAAGGTTCTTTGAGGATAGAGTGTTAGAATTCTTTGAAAGAGTTCAAGCAGCAGATATAATAAAATCAGATATTCAACGATTATGTGAAACAGCTCTCCTCTGTAAAGAAGCCTGGCAGACGCTCTAATAAAGCCTGTCTTTGTTCAAGGGTGGCTTAGAAAAAGCTCTAAACATAACCCAGATGCCACACTCTAGCATCCCCAATCTGGAGGGTCCCTAACAACGCACACACTCAAAGCCTGTCCGTACCAACTCAACCTGAAGCATGTTAACTCCATAGCACTAATTAAAGGATAAAGTTACATGAATCAACAGACCATCTGCAGTATCAAGTCCAAACAGACAAGGAGGCCAGAAAAGCAATGCCACTCAACACAAAGCAATTTCTGACAAGCTCCACAGAACACTTTCCATGGCTAAATTAAGACCACGTGTTCCCTGATCCAGGGATGAGGAGCTGGGCACCTGTGAAGAGAGATCCAAGCTTCAAGCACATCAAACTGGGGGGATTGCCCAAAAGGCCCCCAGGGAAGAAATACTAAGTCCAGGGGTGTGCTCCTAGATATTCCCTTTTCTTCAGGATTCCAGTTAGATGCTCAGGTCATCTCTCACATAAAGCAGGAGTTCCTCATCACTACACTACCTCCACCCAACACCTGAGTACACTCACCCAGGAGGCATCAGATAAAGGCTCAGCTTGCTTCTCCCTCATGTGGCATTTGGTTCATAACCAGAGAAGTCTCATAACCACTAGTGTACATGTTCATGATAGAAAGACTTTCCAGCTCTTTTTTGCCTGGAAAGCTGAAGTAATCATGGGATGGTTGGATAAGGAGAAAGAGAGGGTACATGGAGGACAAGTAAGGTCCCATAGGCAGGGTGGGCACCTACCTCTGAAGGAGGAAGGATCCTATTCTCCTCCTACCCTCATGGCTGTTCACAGACCATTTACTGGAGTAAAACACTTAAATAAAATGTCTCTTAGGAGTCTGGGCATTTAGCAAACCATAATAAAAATTATGCCTGCTTTCACAGCTGGACCCTTTAGCGATTTCTTTACTGATGCTGTCAACAGCCAGTAAGTCACAAATGCAGAATACTGCTCTTGTACAGGCAGATTTCCTGCAAACCTTGCTGGGACATATGGGAATGCCAGTACAGAGAACAGCCTGAAGCTCTACTATTACCCTCATCTACAGCCACACTGTTTCCTGCAAGATGGATTGCAGGCATACTGCATATTGCAGAGAGCCTTCCGAAACCATTTCCATTACAAAAGACAAAAGAGGTCAAAATCCTGGCCTCAGAACCCATGGGAGATCTTAGCTCAATGGCACGAAGATTTCACCCAACCAGGTAATCCAGTTTTGCTTCCTGCAGGACAGGAAAAAGAGTTACTAAAAATGCCAGCAGACACCTGGAACCACATCAGCTGGGTCCTCATCACATTGCCAGAACCATGAAGCTGCAGCAAGAACAGTCAGATTCAGGGGCAATGAGACAAAGAGTATCTGAAGGTAGCTGAGAAACTAAAAAAGAGAAGGAAAAGCACGCACATGACTTGGGTCTTACAGCTGCGACATTCCCCTGACAGCAGCAGAAGCAGAAAATCAGGTTCCCCTGGGTTATCAGCATTAAGTACATGAGGAGCGATTACCAACAACAGGTAACTTCAAGTATAGCGGAAGTAGGTGGGAAGCCACTTGGAACACCACTTCTATCATCTACCCTGTCAGAACCTCAGTTTCCTCAGTGACGAAACAAGAAGATAAATCAGTCATGAGATGAACCTAACAGTCATAACTTGCTGGACTGAGAAGTGCCTCCCAGGTGAAGTAAGCTGTTCTGCTGTCCCTCACCTGCCACCCACTGCAGCTTCTTTGCTCATTACACATTCCAAAGCAAAGGCTCAACTGCTCTTTGCCAAAGATTCCCAGCTAGACTGGGGCAAGTAAGCACAAATAATGACCTTCTGTTTGTGGTTTGGTATCTACTGAATCTAAAAACATGGAATACGAACTGCAGATTTTATTAGGTCATTTACACTTCAGAAAGTCCACCATATACTTTTGCTATATGGCATATGCTGGAGAACTTCAGCAGAAGCTCTGGAGCTTTAATGGCACTGGCTGCAGATGTTCACAGTCCCTACGAAAAGCATCCTAAGAATGTATGTAGGTGTGTACACATGCTTTGCATTACTCACAGGAGATGAAAAACAAAAAAATAGCAAATATGTCAGCTAGTTTCCTATTTAAAGTACCATAGGCATTCTGGATTACAAAAGAGTTTGTTTTGATGTGAATGAAAGGTAAAACCTGGAACCTCTGGTAGAAACAAGATGACAGTCACTAATGGAAGGGAACTGGAAGGAATTTCAACTGTGAGTCGTTCTGGTCTGCTTCTTACACTTTTCTTCAATTTCCCTAGCCCCCATTAATGACAACAGCTGTATCACATAGGTCAATGGTCTGATAATCTGTCGTAGGATGGGTGGATAAAAATAAAGCAACAAATCACTGCTGTCCAGATAATCCAGACCCTGCAGCACCATGCACTGCTGTCACAATCCTACCATGGAACAGATGCAGTCTGTGGACTTCAGGGGACCTATCAACTGCAGGCTGGAAAGTGCTGCCCTAAGGCTTTGTGGATCACTGCCCTGAACTCTGGTCTTCTGAAACTTCCCTTCTATGTAACACAAAACCTCACCAACGCAAACAGGAATGGAAACCCTCTGAAGGAACATGTGACTGCTGCTGATATAATAACATCTTCATCAGCTGGCTTACTTTCTCCTGTGAGACCTGGAATAATCTGTCAATGCAGATATGTAATTTGTTTTTCTGCTGGAGGTTTCGATGCAAAATCTCCAAGCCCCATTAAAAGAATTGTTTTTGTTGTTGTTCTGAAGGTAACAGAAGCCTTCATGCAGTGACCTTAGCAAATTCCTGTGTGCATCTTAACTTTCCTTACCTTCACAGACATATAGCTTATGCCTACTTTCTATACACTACATTTTCTGTATTTGCAAATATTTCCAATCCTATTAGCTTCTGCTGGCTCCAGTTTAAAGCTTTTATTTATTTTAGTTTGAGCTTGTCTGGACTCCTCCCCTACTAATGTAGCTTACATAATCCTTTTCTAAGATGACAGATGTGTATTTTCAGGAAGAGAATCCTGCATCTGCGTTTCATTTTGTTTTACTGTAGCTTAATCAGTACTTTGTTAACAGCATTATTTAGGAGATGTTATCAACCCCCATGATCTTTACATGCATTTGTTAACTTGACAAACAAATCTAATCAAAGGAGCTTAAGGGAGAGAAACAAACACTTCTTTCCCTGCAGTACCTTTCACATTTCAGGGCTAGTTCTGTGTTAAAAGTGAAAAGAACCCCTGTGCTCAGACCAGGCAGATATAATTCTGTATTACTGCCATTTACAGCTCTGCCCATATACCTTACAGTGTTCAGTAGCTCAGCTGCAACTTCTCCATTTATTATCTCAGTTCCTCCTTTCCTCCACCTGCTAGCGTCCTAAAAATAATCACCTTCAAGATTAAAAACCATTTCTCTTCCAATAATTAAAAAAATTAATCATGTTATGTAGTTGAAATCAAAAGAAAGGTTTAGAAAGGGGACAAAAGGGACAAAATACCGATCTGCATGGTACCCAAGCACATTGAGCAGCTTCCAAAGGGAACAGGAATATAAGGCTGTAGACTACACAAAACACATACAGAAATAGAGGCATCTGCCAGCTCTGGCTGACTTTTTTCAAAATAAGAATATGATTATTTTTTACAAACATAATACAACTAGACAAACAAGCTGTTAAACTACAGCATCAATAAATAATGGTCCCAGAACTCTCAGCAACCCCCTCCCTTGATTTCAATGGAAGCTGAGCAGTATCTGCACCTCTGAGAAACATATTCCTTAAAATCTGTCCCCTTCAAATCAAATCAGCTGCTAAGTGCAGTTATGAACTACCTTGGTAGCACTCAGAAGAAAACAAGTGTCACTTTCCCCTGTTCCAGTAATAAAATGTACAGTCATTACAGTCCCTTGAGCCAAAAGAAATTACTTTTGTCTGTTTATGCTGCTAATAGCAACTTACCTGCATCAGAAGCATCAGTGAACATTCACGATGTCCTGTGGAAAGAACAAATTGCCAGATGCTCTAGACACACATGGGCAGTAAATTCCTGCTACAGAGGCAAAACTTCTTTAAGTACATCAGTGGTCAGCGAGGCAATACACAATTTTAAGAACTCCTCCTGTATCTTTCTTGATGAAATGCTCTATAAAATCAGCAATAATCCCTGGGACAGTCTCTAACTGTAACAAACAAAAAGAAACAGAGGTAAAGCAGAAGCTTTGCTTACTACACTGGGAAGCCTTAATGGTGTGGGTCTGGGAGAGGTCAATGGCCAGGACTGCCATTTTCACAGCCAGCAAGCTGCTCTACCTACTCCACCAGATTTCCAAATCTATTTGCATAAGGGGGTGCTGCTTGTTCTTTTGCCTAGATAATCACCATTTCACCTCACCCCTTCACATTAAACACATCTTCCTGCCCTGAGGTGCTTCCAAATAGCAGATCTAGCACATGAATCACACCGCAAGCTGTGACTCTTTACAGCTTTGCTGCAAGTAGTATGTAATATCTCAGCATGTGAGAGGCTTGTCTTGTTATCACTCTTAGCCATGATCCCATCAACTCCCACAATGAGACTGGTTTCTGAGAAATTAATGACCCCCTCCAGAAGAGGCATTCTTCCCTATAGTTTGGTGCTGAAGCCACACTGAAGAGCAAAAATTAGGCTGTCTTTATCACATGGCTGAAATGAAATTTTTCTTAAAGATATGGATGATGATTTGCTTTTTCATAGGAACTGCGACAGCACCATGCTTAGTTGCTACAGTTTTGGAAAAAACCTGTTCTTCCTTTCTCGTTACATATCCAAAAGCACTGCACAGCAGTAACCTACATGGATTCCATCACAGTGTGTACACTGGTCAGTACATGTTTCCCTTACCCATAGAATTGGTCAGAGAGTGCAGTTTCATACAATTTGAAATTGTATACGAAGTTCCATACAATTTGAAATTCTTAAATTAAAGGAAAATAAAGAGGTCAGATTACTGTAAACACAAGTTTGGGAACAGCCCACCAAGGTTGCTGCAGTCAGTCCCCTGCAATTGGGTACAAAAAACACTCCCCCCCTCCCTATTCACGGTCAAAAGCCAAAACCCACAAAACATGACATGCCAAGGGAAGTCAGCAAGTGATGTCAAGGACAAGGGAACACCCCAAACCTGCACAATAGTAGTAAATCTATTGAGAAAAATGCCCACATGATCATTATGACTTGGCAAAACACTCCATATGATGATCAATAGTTTTTAAAAGAAAATGAAAGTTATAATCGAATGGAAAGAGAGATATACTAATACAGTGAGAGAAATCTACACCAACATATATCTGCAGGCAAATTTCTAGTCTAGTACACAAGTCCACAGTATAATGTAACACCTATGGATAATTAATGATCACTTCCCATTCTCTACTGTAATCTCTATAGGGTTCAAGAAACTTTAAACCAGTTCTGAAGTGCAGCAAAAAATTGCTCTGTACTTTTGTCTTAAAAATTAATGAATACTATTAAAAACAAATGCATAAATTTATACGAAAGACAATGAAACCCTGGGTTTCTCAAACAGAGTAAACATTTACAATGCAAGATAGCGATGAAACAAAACAATCTTGTCATTGTTCAGAGAGGGCATAGCTCACATTCTGTATTGTTCACAGATAACAATGATGCATTTTTAGGAAATTCTTGTGCTGCATCACTTATTTTCCATTACATCAGATGCTAACAGTTATAAAAGCTATTTATGAATGACAGACGCCTAGGCAACATTATTCACTATTGTTTAACTGCTGCCAGGCAAAATATTCCTTTTAAGCCAGAATAAAACCCCTATACTATTGACTAAATGATTCTGTGTTTTGAAGTATGAAATCATTCCTTCTTTGTCTCGGGTTGAATAAGAAATTTCCAAAGTGGTGCATATAAAAATGTATTTCTTTTGAACGATTTATGAGTGAAATGCTGGGTAGCTCTTCATTTACAGGTTTAAATTACTGTGCTAAATTACATTGCTCTGGAAATCTCACTAAAAATCTCAATTTCTGGATCATTATGACAAATATTTAAACTCTTTCTGAGGAAACAGCTACAAACCACATTCTTTAGGACCTACAAGATGCAACTGGAGAGGCCAAACCCAGTGTCTTCAAAAGTTCTGGGGCAGAGCAAAAAGGGCAACATACTAAGCAACCTGTACCTTTTTCTTCCACAAACTTGCATAACATCAGTAAGTTATGCTGTCTCTAAATTGGAGAGACATGAATTTGATAGGTGGACATAGAACTGGCTGAATGGTCACATACAAAGAGTTGTGGTCAATGGCTCAGTGTCTGGCTGAAGACCAGTAACAAGTGGTGCCCCTCAGGGATCGGTGTTGGGACCGGTCTTCAACATCTTTGTTGCTGACATGGACAGTGGGATTGAGTGCACCCTCAGCAAGTTTGCTGATGACACCAAGCTGTGTGGTTGGGTGGATAC
>JBCJKH010059136.1:0-25305 GCA_039877255.1 Loriculus beryllinus
CTGGGCCTGCTGCTCCTGCAGCCTCAGTGATGTGAGACATGGTCACAATTCTGCTGCTGCAGGCAAGACCCCATATCCCTCAACCCCTCCTTGAACAGCAGCAGCAGGTCTGGCCTCCCAGGAGCATACCTTGAGCAAAGTAGGCAGAGGCATATGGTCATTTTGCTTCCCCAGGTTTCCTGTGAAATGCCAGGGAAATACCCATTTACAGAGCTGGTTCTGGAAGCACAGTGCAAAAAGCTCCACTAGGGAAAGGAACCCAACCATGTTGGGAATAAGGAACAGATTATAGATTACTGGTATGGATAGACTGGTCATCTCAGCCCAGCTCTTAAACATCAGCTGCCTGAGGGACATGTTCAGTAGGAGTGAGCATTGAGGAGGCAATAGTGTGTGCTGCAGGTTGCCAGAGGAGCTCCACGGTATAGCACAGACCCTTACTGCTGCTGTTGAAGATTGTAGTTATGCATCCAGCCATCACTGCAAACAGCTTCTCAGCAAAAAAAACCCCTCAGACCACAGAGGATCATGGGAGTGAATTCCTGCCTGATCTCCACTAAAACTGTAAACAGAGGTTTGGGATGGGAGAGGTTTTGGCAGGCCAGGAGAAGTAGTAGTCCTTGTCCCTGCAGTACCTCTGTGGCAGAGCTGAGGAGAAATTCCATTTCCAGAATTGTTAAATGAATACATTCAGTGAAGAGTAATGTAGTTCTCAGCTTGTGCTCTGTTTGGATGCTGATCTGAGAACTTCAGCACAGGCACCTGGGGTACGTCTGTGGTCAGCGCAGGAGAGACTGCACAGAACATCATGCTCTGATGGAAGATCCCTACCTCTCCACAAGTAGGGTGGCCTGTACTGGCTGTGAGCAGGGAAGAAAAGACACTAGTAGGAGATGGGGCCAGTCTGTGGGAAGGGTTTTGGCTGCCTTCCCAGTCTTGTGTGGAAGTCATGCCTACAGCTACCAGATGTAGGGATGGGGCGTGGAGAAGAACACAAATCCCTGCCATAGGACTCCTACTTGCAGAGCCTCCATTGCTAGAACCAGCAGGTAGCCTGTCCTCCATGGTAGTGAAGGAGGAAGGCATTGTTAGCTAGAGAGGATTTTGGCTCCTTTCCTGGTCTCACACCAGAGCCAGGCACACAGCTCCCAGTTATCTGTGATCTCTGCTCTGGGATCTTTCAGGCTTGTCAACATGCTGTGTAAAAGGAGAAAATAGTTCATTCCCACATGGGGGGTAGAAATGTCAAAAGCTCCCATGGAGATCCCTCTGCCTGCGTCTCCCAGGAGGCATCACCTGCAGGTAAGCAGCCTTGGAGAGGGCTCTGTCTCTCTGCAGATGAGATCCCCATGCAAAGTGCTTGAGAGCAGCAGTTGCTGAGCTTCCCTCACAGGACTGTTCCTGCTGGATTCCATGGGGATCCACAAAAGCAGCAGGAAAGCACTGACCTCTTTTGGAAGACAAGTAATACGATGTGATAGTGCCTGTGGCTGCGAAAGGGGGAACAAGCTCACTTTTATACTGTTAACTGAGTTCTGGGGTTAGTCCTGGGGCTTGCCTGGCAAGGAAAACATTTCTGTACTATTCCCAAAGGGTTAGCAGCAGCATTTGTGTACCACTCCCAAAGGGCTAGCAGCAGCTCAAAGCAGTAACTCAAGCCTGTAGGTATTACAAGCTGACAGAGGCAGGTTTAAATGATATTGCAAATTAATTTTAATGGTCAGCACTGGCAAATGATGTCAGCAGGCAGCCTAAACAAACAGTGTTTGATAGTACTTTGACTGGATGAGGTTAGTGGGAAGCACTGGTGAGGAGCCCAGGATATGCCACTATGTGGCCCAGCATGCAAGTATACTCATGGAGATATGACATACAGAGAAATGTGCATGCTGCTCTCTCTTCTGTCACGTTTGAAAGCATATGAACAAAATCTCACACCTTTCACCTTGGTCATAGAGGGAAACTTCCATGTGCAAGGAACAAATTCACATTCTTGCCATCACAGTATCATGTCACTAAGACTTCACTCACTGCCCTGAAGGTCTCATCCAGCCCTCTTCATTGCAAATGCATCAAGTGTTATTTAGCACACTCTTCTCTATGCAGTTTGGAGATGCCTGCCCGATACCCACCCACCTGCTTGCACACAGCAACAATTGGCAAACCGTACAGATGCCAGGATGAAAGGACATGGCGGGAATGGGTGGAGGGGTGGCTTTATTCATCTGCATAATTTTTGTGAGGCAGTTTAAGATTTCCAGAAAATTCCGCAGGAGGGGAGAGGTAAAACTGATAGAGGATAAGATGGCTTTCAAACACAGCCAACAAGCATCTTAAAAAGGAAAACCTAATTTTGTGTGTGCCTCTGCCTCTGGGCAAAATATTCTTGGTTCAGTTTCAAAGGTGCTGGGAAATTCAAGGGTTGGGTGTCTCTCAAAACCAGTCTCAGGGTGCCTGCAACAGGGTGACCAGAAAAAGGTGCCAATTTTGAACATGTCATCCTAATTTTGTTTATTTTGTCATTTGCTATCAATAAGCACTCCCTGGGAGGCTCAGAGATTGATCAGAGATTGATTGTGTTTCACTCTATGCACTGAGGCAGCAACCCATGTAATAGAAATCCACCACCTTGGCTGTAGATTTCAGTGGCCCTTGGATGTCATTGCACTGACTGTTGTGATATGACACTTCCACCCATTTCCTAATGCAGTGCTCCCTTGCCCAGAGTCCTATGAGCCTGCAAGGGAGACTCTGAAGTTGCGGTCACTGCCTGGCCTCTCCCTCTGTCAGTGACTGCCTCTCCTGCCCAGTAACCGCAGTGCTGGTGTAGAGATGCAGAGTCCCTCTGTTCCCTCAGAAACCCATTCCAAGATGCAGCACATTGTGGACACATAGACAGCTAATTAAAACTGCTCGAGTAGCTCCAACACAAAACTGAGTTAGGGCCTTCTGCAAAGAATGTCATGGGTAATTTTTAATTGTTTGTTTAATCAGTGTTAATTGCACACAGTAGGAGGTCAGAACTCAGCCTGCAAATGCTCAGTTGGCTGGGATGCTCAAGTTCTCCAGCCATTCTGGAAACTCTGGTTGAGGAGCAGGAGGGGCATTTGCTCATGAATGATACTCGGGATTTTTTCTGCAGAGGGAGGAGGAGAGGAACTATGGGAAGATGGGCTGGATCAAAAGGAGCCTGGCCAGCATTTCAAGGGAGGTGATTCTGCCCCTCTACTACGCTCTTGTGAGACTCCACCTCTGCTTCCAGCTCTGGGTCCCCCAGCACAGAGGGTTATGGACCTGCTTGAGCGAGTCCACAGGAGGGCCACAGGTATGCTCAGAGCACCTGATGACCTGTGGAGACAGGTCACGAGAGTTGGAGCTGTTCAGCCTGCAGAAGAGAAGGATCCAGAGAGATTTTATTGCAGCCTTTCAGTACCTAAAGGGGGGCTACAAGATATCTGGAGAGGGACCTTTTACAAGGGCATGTAATGATAGGACAAGGGGGAAGGATTTTAAATTGAAAGAGGATAGATTTTGATTAGATATTAGGAAGAAATTCTTCCCTGTGAGGGTGGTGATCCACTGGCACAGGTTGCCCAGAGAAGCTGTGGCTACCTCATCCCTGCCAGTGTTCAAGGCCAGTTGGACAGGGCTTTCAGCAACATGGTCTAGTGGAAGATGTCCTTGCCCATGGCAGAGGGTTGGAACTGAGTGAGCTTTAAGGTTCCTTCCAACTCAAACCACTCTGTAATTCTGTGACACTAAGGGGTGAGAGGGCTCCTGGGCCCACTCTGCGCTGAAGAGATTTCAGCACACCTCCTGCTTGAGCTGCCGCTAGCCAGGCATGGGCAGAGCTGTCCCATCACCAGGGGCCTTCTCCAGATACTTAAACTGGGGCGTTTCAATCCAGTCTTTTCTTTTGGTATTCTATTTTGATCAGAAGTGTCTTTACATTTGTAGTTATTATAAAAGACACTGATAATATACATGTATGTATGTGTAGATGTGCAATAATGCGTGCATACATACACGAATTATAAGTGCATAATGTCTAGTATGTTATAGTAATAAATGTGTTGCATAAAATCACCACATGATGCAGTTCGATAGTCGTTATGGTCGGAGCACCAAAGCCCGCGACGCCTGGGCAGCCTGAGGCAGACCCGCTGTCCCGGCCGTTGGGACAGGCCGCGCCCCTCCCCGCCGCCTGCGCTCTGGCGCCACCTGGTGTCTGGCGGCGGCGCGGCGGGCAGGTTTCTTCTGAGGCAGTTCTACCACCGGCATTGATGTACCGAGGGAATCCAACAAAAACGGGTGTCCCGGGAATGGGCGACGCCTTTGTCCGGTTTAACTTTGCTTTGTGTACATTTGCTGATGGGGAAATGGGCTGCATTTCCCAATGCACAGCTGGGTGCAGAGTCAGTGGGACACATCTTCTGGCTGTCTCAGCCGTGAATACCTGCACTCGTAAAGCTGTCTGCCCTTCTGCTAAAACATAACACCGCTAACTCGCACTCTTTTAAATTGGTTTTCAATGCCTACAAGCATGAAAGAGTTACCTGGTAATATTTTCAGAAAGATTTCACAGCATGAAGTTCTTTGGAGGCCTCATTTTAAACAGAAAAGTTCAACTGCACAACACTGAATTGCATCCAACAAAATGTCCTCACAAGCTGTGCAACCTGAGCTGGCTTACACAAGGAGGGAAACACGAGGTGAGGCTTTGTGCCTCCTTGGCATTGTGTTCAGCCACTGGCCTAGCACTTAGTGGCTCTCAGTTTGTCTCTACAGGTTAGCAAGTTTTATCTTACCAGGGAAAAAACCCTCCTGGTGGGACAGTCAGTCATTGCCCTCTGACAGACATGAACACAACTGTGCGTCTGCACCCTTTAGGCCCGCTAATAATTACAGCTAATACAGATTTCTTTTCAGCTGAAATACATAGAAACCTTGGATCAGACAAACATGAGCTACAACCAGGCTGTTCCTAGGAAGCATGGTGGTGGAACAGCTCTGAGGCATCTGAGGGGAGATGGAGTATTTGCTGTGGATTTGGTGTGGGATCTCTGCTGGACGGGTGCTAAGGGTCAGCACCAAACCATGTCTCTGAGACACTGGATGCACATGCTATCATAGAATCCTGTCTAAGTCACAGCTGAGCAATTATTCCTAAGAAGCAGATAAGCATTGGATTGTTTTGCCATATAAACATATGGGAGTGTGCAGGAGAGCAAAAGAAGGTGTTCCTAGGGCAATGGTTGCAGAAGAAAGGATGTTCAGTTCAGGTGTAAGTTCAAAGAGACAGTTTTCTCTTTGGTGCAAACCCACAAAAAACCTTAAGACTATTTTCTAATTTTTGTTAAGGCTGGACCCACCCTTACAACAGGTCAAAACTCAAGCCTGGTGTTTCTGTACAAGACACTTGTCTCCTCTCAGCCTTTATTTCTTTGTATAAGAAAGGATGCACCATTTATGTTTGCCCAAAAATTATTTAGCTTCTCAGAAGACATGACAGAAATAAACCCCCTTAGATTAAACCTTTTATAAATTAAGAACTTTAACAAAATGTTTTTATGCTGGATCAAGATTGTAATCTGATTCTTCTAATGAGCAAAAGTAATTCCACCATTACCGCAAGAAAGGGTTGATTTTGCTTCTAAATCTAGGAGATCTTTTGAGCCTGTACTGCTAGCTTTACCTTCTCTCTGCAAAGCACTCTGCAGACATACAGAAATGCAGAATACTGGTTCCAGATTTCTAAATTCTTATCTGAAATCAGTGCCCATCTGATACTATCTGGGCTTAGATTGACTAGATTTATATTTAAAGCCTGATGTCATAGAAGAGAATCTGTGAATTGTAGGCATGCAGGCATAAAAGGAAAGATTCAGGACCTCTTCCACCACGAAGGATTATGCCAGGATCAGGCAAAATTTCCCTGCTTGCAAGAGGTTATGCTCATGTGGGTTTGTGACTGGGTCATGTCTTTCAGCCTCTGCAGAAAAGACAGCACGTTTTTGATCCAGCAGGTTTGGTACTCCTACAAGCTCATACTCATTCCTCCCAGAAACCAAGATTTCTGGGAACTGCCCTGAATTTCTAGTAGCTATTTACTCCATTATTCAAAAATCAATCACAGATGGTGCTTTTGATGCTGGCAGGTTGGAAAAACTAATCTCTTGGCTTCTATTCTGAGCACATTTGATCTGGACTGACTGGGAGGAATCATGACAGCCCATCATCATGTTGGTACAGAAGCACTTTACTGTCTGCAGCTAACTTTTGGACAAGGATGACCATTTTCCTTTAAATAGCAAACTTCAGTCTTAAATAGTTACACTTTGCCCTTGCTGTTTGGGTCTGTTGCATACCTAAGACTTAGCTCTTAGCAACATGAAATCCCATCCTAATTAGCTTCTGTTTAACAATACCACTTTGTACCACTCTCAGAATGCCAAGCTCTTTCTATTCTGGGGCTACAGAGGAAGGGAGCATTTCATATGAAGCTCAACACACTTCAAGAGTCTTCTGTGAAATGCAATTTTCTTTCCCCAAAGTCTGAAGTAGTCCTGTATGTTAAACCTGAGCTACTCTGTATGAGTAGAAGTCACACTCAGGAAATTAAAGACTGTTAACCGAACATAGCCCAGCATAAGCACATAAAACTGCTGTAAGAAGTTCTGGAAAATCCAGCAGCATCATAAATTCAACATAAAGGGTGCATGCTAAACATAAAACTTGTAAGTGGTCAGCTGGCATAATTGATTCCAGTTTGACACTCAACTGGAGAGAAAACTGTGCATCATTTACTCACTGAGGAGTCAGTGAGCGCATATAAAATACAGCAACTAAGCCATCTTCTGTATTTGCGTCGAGACTCCCAACACTTGCAGAAAGTATGGAGACCCATGGACCTCCCTACAATAACAAACAAACAAGATGCAGCCCTGCCCACCACAAGTGCCAATGGCTAATGATGATCATTCACACATACAGTTTTTTGCATTTGGTCTTTTTTTTTTTATGCTGCTATAAATGTTTTCCTCACCTTACAGGAAAGTCCCTCAATTCAAGGACACTTTAAGCAGTCTGAAGACAGAGAGAGTGACGATGCCAAGCTCTTTTTTCTTTTCAGCCTTTCACAAAATCTTTATGCAGTCTGTTTTGCTTGCTATCATTGAAACTTTGACCTAATTTCCATCCCATAAATCTACTCTCTTAGACATTATTCAAAACAATGACTGTATGATGACCCCAAATACATTTATTTGCTTTGAGTTCTAATATTTTGTGGTTATACAGAATTGCATCATTTTCTGCACATTGTGAATTTGTGCAACCAATGTTTTCACATTCTTTAAAAGAAGCCTTTATAGCTTTTAAAGTGAACAAAAGAACTCCTTCCTGAAATGGGTTTGGTGCCTGTTTTAAAGCAAAAACTCCATTATCATGACACATTCCAACCACAGTAGATAAGTTTGAAGCAACCTGAAAAAGAGAAAAACTCTTGCCAGAAAAGCTTTGCTGAGATAAACCCTAGCCTGCAAGTTTGAGTGGACATTGGAGCCACTGTAAATTGGATTGGTCTTGGTCCTGAAATGTAATACCCAGCAAAGCTTAAATTTTCAGATCCCATTGCCCACAAAGCCCTGAAGACAGGGGCTGCAATTTGTTAATTCCAGCATGTTCTGGTCTTTCAAACTCAAAGGCATGCTGGGTGCAGGTATGAAGCATACACCAGTGCACCCACTGACCTCTTGCTCTGTGTGGGTGACAGACAGCTCTGCAAAGCTATTACATTTGTTTCAGATGATGGAGCTGAGAGACCATGTTTTTAGCCAGCACTAGGGTCTGATTAGTGGCTATGTGGTGGAGGTTGCTTGCAGATAAGATTGTTGAAATTTATTCAGTACCAGAGAGAAACCTGTATTAGCCTCCATCAGTGGCAGAGTTTGTATTTGTCATTCAGCCTGTTAATATGTACTTTTTTTCCAAATTATTACCATTCAAATTATTACCGTGATGATACCCAGACATCAGCATGGACAAAAGTCACAGAGGAGCTGTTCTGACACTGTAAGAACATTCAGCAGATTATTTTCTCTCTCTTTGTCATCCAGCAGGTAGGAGGAGATTAACACAGGCTACTGGGTGGATTGTTCCCCTGGGATGCAAATCAGCTTGTGCACAACTCCTCAGGCATATCCAGTTGCCCTAATTCTTATATGGTTATCCACCAGCCTTGGGGAACATTTTTTCTCTCTTGGAAAGAGAGCGCCATTTTTTGCTCTCTTGGAAAGAAAGGAATTGGGTGTCACAGTGTCAATATTCATGGATCACAACAAAGGGACACAACAACTGCCCAGGAATGTCTCCACCTAGGACTTGCGAGCTGAGGTTACAGGACTGTTGCCGGCAGGCAAAGACATGGACTCATCTATCTGCGACTTTTCCCTAGTTGTTAGCTCATTAGTTATAGATATTTCCAAAGGTTACCTCTGTAAAAACAGCTTCCTGGGACATCCAGAAGTTGTTCTGCTATACCAAAAATGCCCTAAAAAAAGATTATTAGCGTAAGTCTAGTCCAGTTGCTCTGCTAGAAAGTGTTAACTTTACTGCTGACCTGCCCACCTGGTAGTGAATTTTGATCATTTTTCTTTATCCTGACCATGGTGCAAGGGCATTGAGAATATAGGAAACATAACTGGGAGAGAGAGAAAGATAGTGGACCTGTTGTAGTTTAAGGGAGAAGTAAGGAACAATATAGTCCCTTATAGCAGGAAGCAGGGCTTGTAAATTCCTAGTTTATCTAAGTTTTATTTGTGCTGCAGTGATGTTTGCAGGTAAGTAACAGCTAAATGTTCACAGAATTATGAGCATGTGAATGTTTTATAGTCAGAGTAATATAGTTAGTAGTTGTTCATGACTGGGATCATGCTACAGAAGCAGCTTATCTGGAGAAGATGTATTATTTCTTTGTCCTCTGATCTTATTAGGGTGTCAAGAAGAACATCAATTGATGGCTAAGTCTGTACCTCAGAGACTGGCTAATACAGAACTCTTAATTGCTTGTATTAGTATGGATATGCCTTAAGAAAAAAGCCTACAGAAAATGTAGCTGACTCCAAAAGAATTTCATAAGCTGATATCATCTTTGGCTGTGTTAAACTACGATAGAATATTTCTTCCTAATAGCATGCCTAACATTACAACAAGATTTAAAATGGCTTTGAATCAAAAAGCAACTATGTCTTTTTTTTTCTGAAGAAGCAAAATTCAGTACTAGCCTTTTTACTCTGAAATTCCCCTTGTATTAATTTTTGTTTTTCCTTTGGAAAGATATAAAAGATGGAATTTAGTTCACATCTGCAAAGGCAACTATAAAAAGAAAGAAAGCCTTCTGAGAGCATTTAATGGCATAGCTGTGATAGTGGTCAAATTATGAAAGAAGTGAGATTTACTTATGCATAAGAGCCTAATTTGGGCTTTTTTTCTGACTCTCATGTTACCAGTTCAAGATCTGCCCCGTAGTTAGTCAGGGTGTTATGAAACAGAAAGCACCTAGTTTGAGTGTCAGCCTGGGATTATTTTGCCTGACTTCAGCTACCCAGAAACCAAGAAACAGGCCTGAACTGTTTATCTGGCTCTCTCTATCACAAGTGGAGGCAGTTGCATCTCTTTAGGATGGAGTGCATAATCATCCAGAAGTGTCCACCTCTCACAACTGTGTAAATACGGAATTAGAGCAGATGGAAAACAAAGAATCACAATATTCTCGTAGACAGAGAATAGCTAATACAGAATGGAGATGTAGGTATATCACATCAAGAAATTTGGACAATCTTCTGTGTTTGCAGCACTGTCAAGAACTGGATCAATCCATAGGTGAAGAGTCACAGCTAATTGTGCAAATGACTTTCACAGCTGAGGAGCTGAAAGGTGCATCAGGACCTTTGCTCAAGTTTCCTCTCACTTTATCTGTTTTTTGTGCTTGTATTTCTGAGGCTGCTTTCTCATTACCAGCATCAGTTATACTAGTTGTAGCTGGGAGATTTGCAGGATGCCTGGGATTATTTGATATCTGGAGCATCATTTCTGGTCTCTTCTAGACTAGAAAGTCACAGAAATTATGGTTTTAAAGTTCACTGGGCTGGATATTTTTAAGCTAGCATTTGTAGTGAGTGTAAAATATCTGATAATCATAGATCACAATATCACAAAAAAGTCATACCCAGTAAGGCATTAACTAAACATTATTCAGGGCTATGTTCTTACTTAGTCCCATGAAATTCTTCACAGAAAGTCTCTTTAATAACTTTCCAAAATGAAAACTTAGTCTTTAGACAATATCATGGCCATGCCTATGCAGTCTATGCTGCAGTGATGCCTACTGATGGGAAGATTTGCTGTATAAGATACAGATGAATATTTGATGATGTAGTTATTTATTTAATGTATCTGTAGAGATAGACAGCCTTTTTCATGTGACTTTTCTTAGTCATCAAAAAGATTTGGTACCATTTGGCTCCTACCCCACCTGACCAGCTGACATTTGTTGGGGTCATGTCTTTGTTGTGAACAGCTATCAGGACAGTGACAAGATCTGAAAGGAAAGGAAGAAAAGGTAAAAGCTACCTTTTAAAAAATGTGGTAGCGTCCTTGTATATCTCTTTGATATGTTCATCATATGCATGTATGTCTGCTGAAATAGATGATGAGGTTAGATAGCTGCTTGTCCAGGCTTCTGTGTATTATTGTGTGATAAACTTCTCCATGCCTGAGGCTGTCCACTTGAATGAGAAAGATATTCATACGTAATGAAAAGTGACATAACAAAAGTAAGATAACAGTAAAATATTAGTAACTGTGTTCAATGAACAATGCAAAAGGACCCTGGTTTCTAATGGAAATGCTATGTAACTCAGCCTTATGGACAAACTGAACCAATGTCACAAAGGTTAAAGAAAGGAGGAATTCTTCAGCTGTTTATATACTGCTGCTAAGAGTGGAGGTAGCAGCACAAAAGAAGAGATATTTGTTGTTAAAAGAAAATCAATCTAGCCAGCATTCTGAAACCTGCTGCAATAATTTATACAGTAAAATACCTTGTTTTAGTCTGTCTCCAATGAGACAGTGAGTAAAAGAGGAGTACAAGAAGGAGGTAACATAAGAATGATATGCTCTTTTTTAAGGATAACCATTGAGTATTCCAGGATTATTAGTAACTCAGATCCACAGGTGCTTTAATAAATAATGGATTGATGTACTAAATAATAACAAGCAGAAGATACCACTGGGGAAGAAGAGCCTAAGAGACCACTGAATCAGATTACAGAGCAGGACAAAACACAGCAAAACTGAGGAAGAGAAGATCAGACAAAAAATTATGGACAATACCTGGAAGATGTTTAAGAGTCAGTGGATTAAAAAAAAAAAAGTCTTGATTTCATAACCATAATAAAGAGCAATGTTGTTTAAAATGTCATCCTGGGTCAATGTATGAAGTGAAGGCATAATCAGAAAATAAAAAGCTTACATGGCAAATGGATAAATGGGAAATATATAGCAATCAATATAAATTAGAAGTTATAGAATGTAAAAATAGACAACAACAACAACAAGACAACAGGAAAATCATTGGCTGGCAGGCTTTAAGACAATAAAATCAGTTAAGAATATACTAACAACAGAAGTCTTAACAAGGGTACATGCTGCTGCTTGATGCAGATGATGAAATGATAATATTGCAGAAATGACAAATATTCCAGAAATATTTCTGTTCTGCATTTGGAAAGAAGAAAGATGATGCACTTATATCACATGGGCTGATGAAAAATTTTCCACTCCATTAGAGACTAGGAGGAATGTAAAGTATGTACTAGGCGTAAATATTTTAAAATCAGCAGGCCCGGATAGCTTACATGGGAATACCAGTAGAACTTATTTAACTGAAATCTAGCCTGCTGATATTGATATCTCATAAATCCTGTAGCTGTGGGGAAATATCAGAAGAGTAGAGGAGTGTCTGTCCTATGCCAATATTAAAAAATGGCAAAGTCAATAACCTCAATATATATGCACCAGCAAGAGTAACAGCAGCTCAGGCTTAAAAAATATTAACTGATAGAGAATCCTTTGACAAAGAATAAGAAAATCTAGGGATGTATTTTCCAGCATCAAAATAATCCTGAGGAAAAAAAAGTTAAGAATAATTGAAACATCCCTGTCATGAGCAGGAAGACACTAGAGATACTCTGAAAGTACTTTCTAGCCCTAACTTCTGTGGCTCCATGACGAGATAACATGGGTATCAACAGAATCCTCCCTGGACAGGAGCGAATGTATGTACAGGATGTGAATTCTCCTTGGCTTTTTTTCATAAATCAGAACAGAATAAAGCTGTATCACCTGGGCTTTTGCAAAAGCCAGTAGTAGGAAGTCGTATCAGTATGAATTTTAGATTCAGTGCTAATCAACATTTTCATCATTGCTGTAGATGTAAATATAAACTCACTGCTGATAAAATATGCAGGTATTAGGATGCCTGGTGGAATGGCAATGATGAGGGGGAAGCTTTTATATAGAGCAGGCTGTATGGATCACTTAGCAGATGAGACACATTCAAGTAAAAAGCCTTTTACTACATCCAAATGCTAAGTTATGCATCTGGGAACCAGATAGGAGACTAGGAGATGTGTAATCAGAAACTCTACCCTGGAAAACAGTGCTCTGAAATGGATCAGGGTTGTCAGAGCATGGAGCAGTTTCACCCCAGAGAGATACTGTGGCAGAAACGGTGAAATCAATCCATGAATGCATAAACATAGGAATAGTGAGTAGAAGTATCAGGTTGCTTTTCTTCCCTTTGTGGTACTCAGGAGACTAATCATATGCAGGATATTTATTTTCAAAGGTTGCTGAAAAGCTAGGGAAGGTGCAAAAGAAGCTTGGTAATTATTCAAGATCTAAAGAAAATACCTTATTGTAGAAAATACCTTATTGTAGAAGACTTACAGTGTTCAAACTGCCTGATTTACTGAAAATGAGATGATTTATGACTTGATTAATGAATTGGTGCTGTTGGAGGCATAAAACACTAGCAGGAAAGGGCTATGAGCAGACTAAGTTCTACTGAGGATTGAGTGCACAAATTATAAAGCTAGACAAATTCAAGTGAAGAATGAGACACAGAAAATGATTAACCACTAGAACAAGCTAATGTACTGAATTCTTCATCTCCTTATGTGCTCATATCAGACTAGACACTTTTCTTATTGGCCTACAGCCAACTACAAATTGTCAAGAATGAGTTATAGCACTTAATACTGGAATCTAGCCATGAAAATTAATGGTCTATGATATTAAAGAGGTCATTCTAGGTGATAGCAATCTCTGAGACCCATTGTACTGTAGGAGAGAGATATATTTATTAATTATTATGATGATGTCAATAAGCGGTAGATAAACATGCAACTTTCCCTCTGTTCTGCCCTTTAAGTGCTGCTATTTAATGATAACAAGATGAATTAAGGTTGTCAAGATAACTAATGAGAGAAACTGGAGGACTGTAAAAGTCCACAATCAATTTTCCCTTTTTAGATATTCAAGTAGATGATCACTTTATCAGTTGGACTGGCATAATACAGGGGAAATATAAGTTGCTGGGTGACTTTCTTTTGCTTTTTTTGTTCCTCTGACTAGAAACTTCTTTATTTGGCTGACATGTGCCTATGGTAAGTAAGTAACCTGGCCTCACACGCATGTCATATTAGCAAAACCAGCCGAAGTATTTTTGAAAGAAATGAACAGAAGTGAAGATGCCAAAAATAAGTTCTTACCCAGAAAAGAAAAAGCCCAAACAAACAACAAACCCACAACTCTGCCATAGGAGGCAATGTTTTTAACATTATTTTGATGCTTGAATACAGGAGCTTCCTTTGCCAAAATTATATCTGATGTTCATACCACCAAAACAAATACACATGAATTGCTGTTAATTTGCTATTGAGGGTATCTGGGTGGCTAAATGCTTTTAAGCATCGGGCCTGTGAGAACTTTCGTTCTATATAATCCCAAAGCATTTTGGAGGCTTCCATGGCTCTAGGGCAAAGCATGGGTGTCACTGATACAGCATAGCCTTTCAAAATAACAGTTTAAGAAAGAAACTGAAGAATTTCATCACTAATGCAACTTCAGGAGAAATTCAGGGAATTAATGCAAGAGGGGAAATGATGGAAAAGACAAGGGTTACAATATAAAAAAAGATAGATGAAGAAGGCAATTAAATTGTATGAATGAAATTGAAAAAGTGTTCCTCTGAGATTTGAAATTATGTGAAAAGTGGATGAGTCAAAGGAATATATAAAAGCTATTCAGAGCTAAAAATCACGGTTTGTCTCTGCTTCGGTGTATCAAATGTTCACAATGAGCTGCTCGAGAACATTCCACAGGCCAAGAGATTTTTGAATAACAAAAACATCTGAGATGAACAAAAGCTGCTCACAAACAGTGCTGAAACAGCAAGAGAAGTGACTAAACCTGTCAGATAAGCTGTCTACATAAATACAAGTTATCTACCTTGCCCTTCTCCATTGCTCCCAACCTTCCTTATTTATCTTTTTTTATACTGTAACCCTTGTCTTTTCCATAATTTCCCTCATCCATTCCCCTCCTCTCCTTCATTTATTATCACTACTTGACTAATATTTGAGAATTTTATTGTGACTCCAAGCAGACACTTGTCAGTTTACCACTGTGCAGAGTACTTTGCATACATGTCATGTATAAATAAAAATTACAGCTCAGAAATATTTAGCATCTCAATTATATTTTACAGTATAATGTGTACCAGAGACACTATATGAAATAGAATTATTTATTAAAATTATCCCATCTCTTATACTCACATTCAAAAGCATTTTAGGCAAATCATGTGCCTTCTGTCTTCTCTGTCTCAGTTTCACAGCTAGCTTAGAGTTACATGATGTGTCAGGGAAGTGCTAGCACTGGGGTTTTTGGCATTCTAGAAACCTTTCTAATGTAACACCTCTTTGCTTATCCTGCTATTTACTGACGTGTCTCAAAACATTCTAGTAAAGGAAATGTGTTCCCTCTTCTACAGATGAGGAAACAAAAAAATAGAGAGGTGAATCTGAGGGCATTGAGAATGTCGGAAGCATGTCTGTAAACACAACCTAAGTCTCTAGGACTCCAGTCTCCTGGCATTTTCGAAAGGCAGCACTTCTCCACAAAAAGATCATAGGATCAAGTTCAACTGCACATGTCCTGGTTTGTATAGTGGCTTGCCTCTCCCCAGAACAACGTTTGCATTTTGTTAAACCTGGCAAAATAACAGAAAAGAGAGTTGTCCCCAAAGCCTCCACAATCTGTAATTTGCTTTTCTTCTGCTTGCAAGTCTCCACAATAGAAAACACAAAGGTTTCTTTTATTTTTATCAAATATTTAAGCAAATACAGGCTTACTTAGTCAGACATCAGACATACCTCTGGTAAATCTTGCCTGCTGCTTGTTGTAGAAGTTGCAGGCTGCTTTGTTCTGAAGAACCTGTCTGGCATCTAAATCCACATGAAGGCAAAAGTGGCAGGAGGTAGCAGAGGATACTAGCGCTCTGCTGAGCAATTTATCTATCAGTTCAAAGAGATGATCCCTGAACAACATCCCAGAGAAAACTTGAAAGCTTTGAAAGTCTGTGACAGTGTCATTCCCATAAATACCTTCAATGGGAACACCCCCTTCACACAACAGGGCTTTCCTAAACAGGCTGCCCTGACAGTAGGGGATGCTTTCCTGCATGGCACTTCAGTAGCATCTCTAAGGAGTTTCCTATCCACTGTGTATAGTTTCAGAGCCAAGCTCTCACCAAGCCATAAGGTATAGCAGGTATCCATTACAGAAAAATATCTTGAAGATTAAAGCAGACTTCACTATTATAATTCATACCAAGAGGAAAGAACATGCTCTGAGTAAGAACATTATTTCAGCAATCACAGAGAGAAAGGCCAGAGTTTTCAAAAATAGCTTTGGGTACCTTGGGGATTGCTGTCCCACCTTTAAGTGTTGAGGCTCATCCCAAGGACAGCACCTTAATGGCAGAGACTGCCACATGAACAAATGCTGAGAGAGCTTCACCTTTGGGCAGAGATACATTAAGAACCTGCATGGACCTAACTTCTGCCTCAGTCCCTTTGTGAATCATGCCCTTTTTCAGGAGTGACAAATATGGCGTCAGTGTTTGAAGCTATAAAAGAACCTAAGTGTAGTTTGATCCAGCCTATAGGGGAGGAAAAAAAGTCCCTGCTACAATCGAAAGAAGAGAGGAACCCATCAGATCAGGGAGATTCCTCCAGCTTGACGGAATCATTTTGAAAATTCCCTTCACATTTCCTTCAATAAACTCACCAAATGAGTGAAGGCAGTGAAAATCCATGGCTTGTATTTTTTCTACCCTCATCAAAAAGAGATAAAGGAAGCAACTTCCATGTTATTGGATGAAGATGCATGCTGATCTAAGGCAGCATGTGATTTGTCTTATTCTTCAAAATGCACTTCCTACTTCAGGGATTGGAAGAACATTTGTCACCATAGTGACTGGGAGCCCCTCTGGGAGGGAAAAAAATATAGGTTTTTGTTTCTTTGTTTGTTTGGTTTTTTGCAGGCATCAACACTGCTTTTTGTTCCTCAGTTTCCTGACAGAGAAGCCTGTGTTTTAGATGTACATCTGTGAGATGTCCATTCATTAAACACAGAGCAGCTCCTCTCTTTTCTATATACCTATACAGACAAGGAGATGAAATTCCCAATTCCCAATTGACCTCCTCAGACAAACAGGAGAGAAAAAGCCAAACCTCTCCAATTAGTGGAAAACTCTGATTTCAGCCTGAGAGGTTTCAAATGATTGTGCTGAAGTTTTGCATTATAGGTGTCTCTTTCAAAGCACTGGCTGGCTGGAGTCAGGTTGAACCAAGACTAGGTAGAGAATGGGGAGTGTTACAACGTAAGGTTCCCATTTCGTTTGTTGCAGAACCCGTTAGAATGTAGAGAGTGAGGCAGGAAATTAGAGGAAGGGTGATGTAATGAGCCAGGTGGTTAAACCCTGTTCTGGAAAGCTGGTTCCTAAGCAGTATCAGACAAGTCACTTGGACTAAACCTGTAAGACTAACGGAGGTTTCTGATTTACCATGTGCTCCTTTTTCTAGACTGGGGCTGGATTTACAGAGGGGATGAGCATGTAGAACTGGAATGTAAATATGAAGCCATATAAAACTAAGTTCCGGGGGGTGGGAGGGGAGGGAGAAGATGATATGAATCTCAGATTTATGATTCCTTTTAACTGCAACATGTCTGATCTTTAAACCCCAGTGTGCAAAGTGAGATCTTTACCTCATTGGGAATGACTACATTGGAAGAAATACTTGTGATGCACTCAGATACCAGTGACCACATTAAAGAGTTCCTGAAGAAGTAAGTCATTCTCTCTTCAGTATAACAATTGTGTCATAAAGAAAACACAAATTACGTTGAGGGAATAAGCTCTGACAGACATAAAATGGGTGAGTGAGGAACCAACTTGAGTATTGCTGCACTGCACTCTTGAGTGTGCCCAGATACAAGAGTACAGTAGCAAGCAAATATGATTATGCTACTTTCTAAGCTGCTTCCATACAGTCAGGTGTGATGCTGCACTCAAATGAATAAATCCTTCCAGAACCAGACAGGGTGGTGCAGAGACATCTGAGCTGGCTTTGGACACACATATAGAGGAATGAGATCAGGTGTCACATACAATCTGTGTTATTTCAGATTAAGGCAACACACACATGATGGGATTATGAGATCACTAATAAGATCAGTTACATCTCTTGTGCCTGTTTACCAGCTGCTGCAGAAGGGCTAGAGCACACTTAGGTCAATGCAAACTGTTTTCATCTTGGAGCCAGATTCCTGTATACAAGACTGGATGCTCTGCAAAGAACAGTGCTTACTGCCGGCATCAGGCCTTGGGGGAGCTCAACCCTCCTGGTGAATGAATGCCTGACAAATGGGGCTTCTAGAAAACCTCTCTTCTTTGTCCATGAGGTTCATCCTACTCCCACTTCCACCATATTATAATCTCAACTCCACTGTTCTTTTTCTCCTCCGTTACTAAATCAGGCAGAAAAAAACAAGGCTGGACAGAAAAATATCAGCTTTTCTGAAGCAGCTAATGCAGATGGAGAGAGCAGAACAAGCTGTCAGGTGTACAGCACCACCACCAGGTGCTCGCCCTGACATTTCTCCCTCCTGCTTGTCCCCTCAGCACAGTACAGCGTTTGTCTTCATTCCCCTCACCCCTGCCTCACTGCCTCCTTCTTCCTCCCTTCTCATTCTGGGAGACCCTCTCCTCACCTCCTCCTTTCTCTGCTTGCTGTGACTAGACAGGAGAATACAGATTTATGTATTCCCTACATGTGCTTCTTATTTTTCCTAGTCCATCTCTGGTGTTGATTTCTCCTTCTTTGTAGGTGAGTATCTCTTAGAGCTTTTCTTCCTTTCTCTTTGACCTTTCCTTCCCTCTTTGTAAGGTATTCTCTCCTCTCATGCTGTGAAATGTTCATGCTGTCTCATACTGTGAAATGATCTCTCTCATGCTCTCTCTCAACCACTCTCTCTAGCACAGTCCTCAGTGCTTTCTAAATGATGCTATTTGACAATAAATACATAAGCTCTGCATTCATACTGCTGTCCTCTGTAACTGCCTAATCGTATGTGGTATTTTAAAGGTTCTTCTTAGAACATCAAAAATGCTTTAGCTCTCTTAGCATTTTTCTTCTTGACTGTTGTGATATATATAAAACAACTGAGTTTTTTTAATCCAGCTTGAAGTCACAAGCACATGCAGCACTGTCCTCGCCTGCGCAGCTTAGTTGCTGAGGTAAGTCTAGCTGTGCATTTTTCTCCATTTCCCCTTTAAAACGCTCCATCTTTCTGATACTCCCGCTCTCGCAGTGAGATTGTGCAATCAGGTGACGCGGTGACAGGCTGGTTTGCTGCATTGTGGCATCCTCCAGGCTCGGAGCAGCCACAGCAGTTTGTATACAGAGCTCTGCAGGTGAATGCTGGTGGGCATGCCAGCCAGTCACCCAGGCACTGCTGGGGTACACAGAGCGAGGCAAAGCCATGGCATTTTCTGAGTATGCAGCATCTGCTGGCTCTGCAGTTTTGGGGGCTGAAGGAGCAGTCTCTCAAGAGAATACCTGTCTTTGAGAGAGTCACAGAGCCAGACATCCAGAGAATCCTTCATTATGATTGCCTCAGGGCCTGCACAGATCCAATGTTGCCTCATCATTGGGACCATCTATTATTGATATCAGAAATGCTGAGTCATTAAACAGAGGTCATAGAAAGCTTCTTATTCTGCTAAAAACATTAGCTCATCATTTCTGCTACTACAGAAGGCAGGAGAGACCAGGAAGCCTAGTGCCTGTGAGAAAGAAAATGTGGACTGCATTATAGGCCCGGGAAGACCAGACAAGAATCCAGTCGGTAGCTAATGGGGAAAGGCAGGGTGTTGCATAAAGACAAGTCCCTGAGCTCAGTATCAACTGCCGTTTCTGAGCCTGTGTCACCTCAAGTTACCATTTCACCCCACAATATTCTGATTTTTTTCTCTGAAAAAGAACAAAACTAAAAATCTCCTCACTTCTGTTGGAAGCACTCAGAAGCATTGGCTGGCTAATCCTCACTGCCTAGAGGGGCTATTTACCTCTTTTTTTTCACGGGGAAGCCGGAGTACACAGGGGTCATATGTTTGCTCGTGAACTCTGGTGCAGGATTGCAGTATCCTGATCTCTAATCCTAGAGAAAGGCATTTTCTTCCTGTGTTCTCATGCTGCTGAAGACTCAATGTAGCAAGAGAAAGGACTGTAATTTATTTCACTACCTGTGCATTAAATGTATTTTCTTACTCCTCTTCCTCTGGTAATTTTCTGAATCTGAAGAGATCATTCTGGGCGGAAAAACGCTTATTGTAGAGATTATGTTTCACTATTTTAACAGTGAAGCTGCAGACATATATTTCCTTTGGTAATCGTGGTTCACTTCCTGCACCGCAGGGATGTCCTGTCAGCATCCACATTCAACAGCAGGCACACAGAGGTTATATCCTTTAGCCGCTCGGGTTTGTGTTTGTTTTTGTTACGGATTTCTTTAGAGGGTAAGGAACGGGAAGCGCTGTCGCACACGCCGTGTGCCCAGCTGGGGCAACCACCACCGGGTTTGCGGAGCTCTCTGAGCAGGGTGTTCTCACCGAACACTTGCGCACCGGCACGATCCCCTTCTCCGGGGTGGCAGCTCCCTTCCGTGGGCTCCCCCCGCCGGGTCTAGGCTCTCTCTGCCCCCCGCACTGGTCCCGCCGAGCCTCGAGGGAACCACCGGGCCGGGGCCCCCCGGCTGCGCACCGGGCGAACCGGCCGCAGGTCCGCCGGAGGGTGCGGGCCGGTGCCCCGGAGGGAGGCCGGCGGTGGCCGGGCCGCTGCTGCCGCCGCCCAGTCGCCGGGGGGGCAGTGCGGGGCAGTACGGAAAGAGTTAAGGGAAGGTGGCGGGGCAGGCCGGCTGTCGGAAGCGAGCATGTGCAGACTGCAACCGCATCCATACTACGGGCGAGTGTCACTGGCACACTTCACCTCCCGCCGCCGGCCGCAGGGCACCCATGGACACCGGTGAGGCGATGAACCGCGGAGCGGCCGGGGGCGGGGGGGGTTAGCGCTGAGCCAAGGCACCGGCACCTGCCCGCAGCCTAACGCCTTCCCCACGCCCGCCCCGCCGGTAGGTGCCCGGCTCCCGCGGCGGTCTCTCCGCAGCCGGGCGGCGGCGGGAGATGCGCTGCCCGGGGCGGAAGGCAGGGGCCGGCGCCCGGCGCCGTTGGTTTCGCTTTGTGGCGGCAGGACGGCCGTGCCGCCGTCGCCGGGCTGCGGCCGTGCTTCCCGCCCGGCGGCCGCCGGCCCGAGCGAGACAAAGACCGGCGGCCGAGCGCCGGCCTCCCCGCCCAACGGCGGTACCCGCAGGGGGCCCCGAGGCGGCGCGGCGGGGCCCGGGGCCTGGGCACACGGTGTCGCCCCCTCCCGGGCAGCGGGGCCGGGCAGTGCGGCCTGAGGCAGCGGCGTCCCTCGCGGCCGGGCCCCGCGGTGGGCAGGCGGGCTTCGGTGTGGAGCCGCTGGCTCGGCTGGGGGGTGCTCGGGGCTCTGCGGAGCAGGGTGGAGGAGTTGTTGAATTGGAGCTGCTTTTCACTGGAAAGTGCCCCTTTTCTGGCAAAAAATGAAGTGGTTTGAAACCTGTTCTTGTGTTGGTTTCAGTAAAACTTTATTCCAGGGAAGGGGAGAGAGATCTGAAGCAGCCCAGCGTTTGCAGAACAGGACTGGGAGGTGGGGGCTGGCTGTGGTCCTCTGCCCTTTCAGTGACTTTTCTGTAACCTTGTGAATTACTGGTGTGTGTAAAGCCCGAGGTCAGGGACCCGGGCATTACGATCAGCTGAAAATGAGAGGTTTTCCTTTTTTTTTTTTTTTTCTTTTCTTTTGTTTTCTTTTCCCTTTCTTCTTCTTCTTTTTCCTTTTTTTTTTTTTTTTTTTTTTAGTTTAGATTAGTCTCAAAATGTTTTGTTTTGGCATGGAAAAGTATTTGGAATAGCTGAATTCTAGCAAAATAAAAAAGCCTGATTCCTTCCTAACCCCAATCCTTGTGTTAGGGCTTTGAAAATCATCTCTGGGATGCTTAGGAGCAAGGATGCTGGGAGGCTGGGCTGTCCTGCTCGGCTTGAGCTGGAGCCTTACATTGGCACTTCCTAGACAGCGCTTGGTCCAAAACTGCCAGGGAACCACAAACTTGTTAAGCCTCCTAATTACGCAGCAGAGGCAGTGAAATGTGTCACATGAAATACTTCATATTGTGCTCTGACATCATTTATTTGACAGGTTTGCCCTGTTTCCCTCTTGATTCTGAGAAAAAAAAGCACTCCCTGAAGGAGCTGAATTTTTTCACAGGCAAGGTGGTAAGAGCTCCATGACTGCCAAAGCTGTGTGCGTTGGGCTTTTGTAAAAAGAACAGATAGCCCCCAAAGCTTTATTCTGTGGCTTCCAGGAATGCAAATGCATTATTATATGTACTGCATCAGTTAGAGATGGGGCTGGCTACTGTTTGGTGTTAAATAGGAAATCCTGAAAAGAAAAATTACCATGATGTTATTAGGAAACAGAAAAGGAAGAGTTACTCACATGGAATTGTAAATGCCTGTAGCCACTTATGACCAGCACTGAGTAGGACCTTGTAGAAAGCCTGTAAGATGCTCTGTCCATGGCACATCCTGAAGATCTATTCCAGCATCTGGTCCCAGTGAGCAGGTATGACCTTTTCCATGTAGGGATGTCAGTTTTTCTGTGTGTGATGACAACAGCTCACTGCTATGAACAAATTAAGATTGTCCACTTAAACTGAAAGTAGGTATTTTCCCCCTGAAGAGCTTTGTGCCCATGTCTGCAAATTTCCTAGTTCTGTGTTGAGGTTCCCACTGAAGAACATGGGTGTCCCCCTGTTTGTAGAAAGGGAAACTGAGGGACGGGAGGGTGACATTTCACAAGTAGATGTCAAATTGACACACAAGGTTAACTCCAAATTGTTTAACTAGTAAAGGTATAGTAGCTTCCTAAACAAAGGTCAGAAGTGTTACATGCAACTTATTCAATGTCTCTGAAACATTTTGAGATCCTGTGATCACAAGCATACTGAAAAAGGAAGTAGTTCTCATATGGTGGAAGGGAAATGGAGAGGCAAGCAGGTGTTGAGGTAGATCTGCTTGTGACTGCATAATATCCCCTTGCTGAAGCTCTGGCAGCACATCTGTAGTCTGTAGCCTTGGTCAGGACTGCTGTTCCCACTCTGCTGTGGGGTGATGGTGGAGGCAGAAAATAAGCTGCTTTGCTGGGAGTCGGGACCTTGGCATTCTTATGGCATTTTACAGAAATGTAACAGGAGTTATGGCTAGTTTATTGACATGTGGGTTGAGAGGAACTTCTATCTCTGAATACTTATGGAAATGATACCTGAGAGTGGAGACTCCGCAGTTTTGCTGACAGTGTCTTAATATGACATGGTGCTGAGCAGTGAAAGGCAAATTTAACCTTGAAAGAAGACGCAGAAGATCCTAAGGAGTGAAGATGTAGGGATCTCTTTGACTTTGTAATTTGAGGATCTACTTATTCCCACACATCATGGGCTCTGGAGAGGAGGAGGTGGTTTGGGATGTCTTGGTAGTACCTGTCCATTTGGTCAACTGTGTTCAGCTTGAATGTTTCAAGGGTGCTGACAGTTACTGCACTGTGTCCAGGAAGGGTGTTTCCTCTCATGGTGTAATTAGCCAGATTAATTTAGGTTTTGCCTTCCTCTGAGGCATTAGAAATGAGCCACAGTTGAGGACTGAGCATGCCAGGGAAAGAAGGTCTGGGGGAGTGGGCAAGAGGGAGAGAAGACTGTGCTTTTACCAGTGGGGGAAAAAAACCCATCTTTTTGCTGCATCGCATGCTTTGATAGCAAGTCTTGTTTGTATCCTCAAAATTGTACTTGCCACAGTCTTTGTAGGTTTTCTCTTTCCTTTGCAGCATGGGGTCAATCACTAAGGGTCATCTGTGTTAGACTCGTTTGAAGGGTCCTTTTCCAGTTTTGGAGTTACCGTGCTGGCTGTTGGAATGATTTTTTGTGCCTTTTTGGTTTTTTTTGTTCATGGTATGCAAATCTAATCTCCTTAAACTAAAGCACTTGTGTTCCTTATCCGAGTTACTGAGCAAGAAACTGCATGAAATTTTAATAAACTGTGATATGCATGAGGTTGCCTAGCTTTTGGGCAAACAGTCCGTTCTGTTCTTAAACTTTCTGACAGTGGAAAGAAGTTTTTCCTCATGGAAGATGAAGAGAAAGTATCCCCAGAAAGCTTCTAAAAAAAAGAAGCCTAATATATTTAGGAGTCTTAGTAGTGGCATGAGGGAAACCTGTTTGTTCTGATGATAAAACCATAGCAGTAATGGGAAACTTTATTGCTGCCCATCCTATCTTAGGGTTCTTTGCTTCTGGATTACCTTTAACAAATGCCATGCTTAAGAAAATGAAATTAAGTTGTTGTGTTTCTTTTTTTTCAGGCTCAGGCAGCCTGCTATTACATAGTAAGACAAGAGAGGTAACAACATGACTAATTAAAGGGCAGCAGTGCTCCATTCCCTAGGGCTAATTATTCTGCAGAAAATGGGTCAGTTACTTAGAGAAATTGTTTGCCAGCAGGAGGCAAAGCCTCTGCTCCCACTCCTCACCTTCCTCTTGTGGGAAGCACTGCCCACCTCTATAGGCAGTTGCAATACCTTGGTAAGCTTTCACATGCCAAAGCAATGTCCTGCAGATGGGGAAATGGCACCTGAGCAGACTTGTATGTGGTTCTTTCTGTGGTGTGTTCCTGTATAGCTGCAAGGGAAGCAGTGTCCAACGAAGGTGTTCTGGGTTGGATCTGGAGGAAAGACACGGAGCTGAACAATACAAGTGGGAGTTCTCTTTCAAAATAAAACCCAGCTATTGTAAAAGGTGAAGTATGGTATTTTTCCTTACTTCTGAAAAAAACCTGGTCATCTAGGTAGCTAATGTTTTCCAACATGAAAGGTATTATCTGCTTGCGGTTTGCTTGGTATGGGTTTGTAAATGATACCCTTTTCCTTTTCAGATCTGCTTCCTGTATGCATTTTTGTATTCTCTGGTGACTATTGGCTGACCATGTTGCTTGCCTTTAGCTACGCAGGCTCAGTGCAGACCAGGTCGGGGAGCAGAGGGCTGGTTTGCCTTGTATGTCAGAAAGAAACTGGTCTGCTTTTCACATTTCTGTGATGGCACATGAGACAAGATGGTTTCTGAGCTCCTAGGTAAGGTGGTTGTGCAGGCAACCAGAAAGAATCCTGAAAGAAAGCCAGACTAGGCAAAGGCTTTGGCTCTGCAGGAGCAGATTACCAGCATCTATGCCAATTGGGAACAACGTGCTCTTTCTGGTTAGTTAGAGCGCTACATTCCTGATTGTAAATGATACGCCCAATAATGTCTAGCATGAGCCAGAGCCTCTGCACCTCGCAGTCCAGCTGAAACAACTATAGAAGACTTTGCAGGTGCATGCTGCTCTTTAACATGTCCTTAGAGGCTAAATAAAAGCTAGATTACTTTAGAGATCTGTTTGTAAACATCTTGAGTAAGAATACCTATCAGTTACTAATTGAGAGGTGTCTAATCATTTCA
>JBCJKH010059138.1:0-10635 GCA_039877255.1 Loriculus beryllinus
TCTCATTAATTTGATCAGTAAGTATGCCAGATTTCAGCCTTTTACCTGATGTCATCTTGACCTCATGGCAGATCTTTCTAGAAAGATTTCCCTGTCTTTCCAAGGAAATGCCAGAACTGGCTGAAGAAGAAGAAAATAAAGTGTGAGACTCGTAACACACTATGATGCAGTATAGGAATTTACTTCCCATTCAGGAATAAAGACAAATGTGAAAGAAGACAGGGAGTCCTCCTGGGTCTGGCCAAATGTCCATTTAAACCAGGTCCCTTCCTATGAATTGTCCCTTTCCCAACCAGGAAAGTCACAACCAACTAACTCCTAACACTTGCCTATGCTGTACCACACTTTGGGCTGCTCCTTGTCCTTCTCTGAACCTTTTCTGGTTTTGGTCATCTTTTTGGTCAAGAATGCATTTCCTTTGCTTTTTTCCCCACAGTACAATGGATGTTATCCAATCTGTTCTCTCTTCCTTTAATAATAACCCTGAATTATTTTTCTAAATGATACTGAGCAGATGTTTTTATGGCATTATCTGCTATCATCTCAAAACATCTTTCCTGCCTTTTAATGGCTAGCTCAGAACAGATTTGCTTTTTTCCCCCTTGCATCATTTAATATTTATCTACATTAAATTTAATCCGCCATTTTACTGCCTAGTGTTGGAGTCCTGAATGTTACTTCTGTCCTACTTCAAAATCAACCACTGGCTCTAACTCTCTGGTTAACCTAGTATCTACTAGCAAACTTTGTCATCACACATTTCATCTCTTCTTCCAGGTTATCTGATTCTCCCTATATACTATCATAAGCTCATATTTTCTGAGTGCTCTTTCTAGAATAGCCTGATAATCTATTTCTCTATTTGAAATATCAAGTCATCACAATCAAAGGCTCAGGAGATGGTTGGGTTTTTTTTTTTAGCACAAATCCTGTAATTTTCTTAGAATGAATGTTTATTGCCAGCTGTATTCAGGTAAGCAGTATGATAGTTTGGATTCCTCTTGTTTAAATCAAAAGTGGTATTATACTCACAGTTTGTGAAGACTGTTAAGTCCGACAAACATTTCTGGTGTTAGGCAACCAATTCTGTTATTTGAAAGATCCCTGGAAAAAAAAAACCAAAGCCAATTAAACATTAGGGCTTATTCATACACATACCTATGTAATCACATACAGCCTCTTTATTTTTAACAGTTTAGGAGTTAAAGACAAATGAGAAATAAATGTAACTGAATTAAATAGATTAAGCAACTTTCATATTAACATTATTGACCAATATTTCACAATTAAACTTAGCATACTGCAACTTACACTAATTGCATTAAAATGTGATTTTTACATGAGTAGGAAATAAAAAGCAGAAATTATTTGCAATATAAAGAGTTTCCTTTCTAAAAGTTATTAGCACCTGTTTACTTATGAAAAATACTATGCATTTTGTGGCATGCAATATTCAGCCAAAATTGACCTATTTTTACTGTGTATTAATATCTCATCTCATTGATAGCATCTGCTCTTGCTGAAGAAATCACAGAAACCAGAGGGCAAATATTTTTTGAGCTAGCAAGGTCAGTCTTGATAAGCATTTGGCAAGCTCTTTTAAGAGCAATATAGTGGCTGTGTCAGAACAGAAACAGTGCTAGGCATTATGATCCATAACTCTTGTCTGCAGAAAGGTAAATGAATGTTTTCTGAACAAGTCATACATAAAATATAATGTAAAGGATACTTACAAGAAGGAGATAAAAATATATATGAACAATTACATTGTGATAACAACACAAATACTGCCTCTTGGTGCATTCTGAACTAGAGTCTAATTTTTACATATTTTCCTTCTTATCAAGTATGGGGTTTTATAAATAACTGCAGTAATGTAAGAATCTTAAGTGATTATACATCCATTAAAATGTTAAAATTGATTTGAATATATTTTTCTTCTAAAGTGAATGGTAGTCTTCCAATTCCTTTGTTACATTGTGCATATTCCCTATTTTTCTATTGTTACAGGAGAACATGAAAGTAATCAAACAGGGCAATAAAGGCTGTAGTTTGACAAATCCAGTTATTGCTTACATAGAGATATATCCAATTAAATAGAATGTGAAGACAACTTCTTTAGAATTCACTACAAAGTCTTCTATCAAGCAAAAAATATATTAAAATGAAAATATTTCTTAAATGCTTATCAGGGATATTAAGTGAGAATCTAATGTAGATAACAACATAGCGCAATAATTACATATTAGGCATTATTCTTTAAGTTCTCCTAATGAAAGCTACATTAAAAAAAATCTAAAAATAAAATTGTAAGACAAATAAACATAGAATCATATATCTATATGTATATCTATATATCTTTCTATTAGAAGAGGTAAATAGTAAACAAGAACCTACCCAAAATTCTTGGTTGGGTAATGCTCTACTTCTGCCTAAGCAAAGTCTGAGCACATATGAAAGAAATGCATCACTATGCGAGACATAACTTGGGTAGAAAAAGTAAATTTAATCAGAACTAATCAAAACAGGTGCATATTTCTTTAAGTGCAGCACATAGAAAAAAAAAGGTATTTTTATCAAAGTGAAAGGCTAAACACTCATTTCTCAAAGTTTATTTTAATGAGTGTTATTTTCACAATTATATATATGGCAGCTGCTGAAATCTCTGCATTGTAAAACTTTTCTAAACAAACATTAGTAAAAAGAAAAGACAGTTTGCGCACATTCCTCCGGATTAATACACATTCTCTAAGACATAATTCAATTTGTAATGTACAAAGCTGGTGTTCCTATTCAGGAGCAAGACATTTAACTTACTAATACTGACTTGCAAAATTGATTTTAAGAGAAAACAAAACTCTTCTCTGTTGAATAACCATGTACCACAATTTTAATGCTTCATAATTTTTCATTTTCATCAATTCTGTATGTACCTCTGAGTAAACCCTTGAAATAATTCAGCTTGTCATTCAAACCCAAATTATAACTGTTCTCCAAATCATTCACAGAAAACATTTTGATGCTGACAGCCTGCAGTTTGTCTGTCTGACTTGCCATACCCATATCTCTTGCAGTTGCTCATAATAAATCAACTTCTGTTTTTCACAGCATCATTTATATTTTAGATGTGAAATAAAATGTGAATGTAAAGCACAATGTTAAAATAATTCCTATGTTCAGCATTCAACAGGAGTTTCCACTACCTACTCCTTTTGCTCAACTGCCTCTTCCCTACAGTTGCAGTAATGAAGTGCAGAGACGTTCTTGTTCACCATGTTCACACTGATTTGTATCTTTTATGTGGCAGGACAGCAATTAGTTGATTCCTTGTCTCTAGATTGCTCCCAGTGTTATTTTTTCATATCACCAACAGGGTTGGGTTTTTTAAGATCTAGCATGATAAATCTCAACATTGCCATTCCTAGTTTGCTGAAGTCTTTTCTTCTCACTTTTCCCAGTGCCTTAATGACTTCCCCTTCCTTGACTCGCCTCCCCTGACTGACCTAAGGGTCCACCTGTGCAGTCTTCAGATGTGTAGCCCGTGACTTGCACAGGTTGCCTGGTTTTCCCACAAGAGGTCAGGGTTGTGTTATTAGAATATGCAGCCAAAGCAACAATTACAGTTCAGTTTGATCATTTCATTGTATTGTTATCCCTGTATACAGAGTAAGCAAGAAAGTTTAACCTAATGCTTTTCTTTGTATTAGAAATATATATGCTACTCTGACTTTATCATTATCATGTCATTCGCTTTCTAACACTCTTAAAACTTAGAAAATACTACTACCTTCTAAAAGAAGGTGTTAGAAAATACTACTACCCACACAATCACAGATGGAAATCTTTTACTCAGGTTGTGCAGCGTTCCCTGCATGTAGCAGTTAGGGGAATCCAGCCTCAGAAGAAAAAAGTAGAATTTGTAAATTTCCTTTTCTTTTTCTGTGGATTTGCATTCTTTCTCATCTAAATATTCCCATTCCATTAAAATAATCAGTGTTTTCTCATGCATTTTCTCATCACACATAAGACAGTACACATGATGTCTAGGCAGATTTTTGGAATGTGTTGATGTCCTGGTTAGTCAGTCAGGACATTGACATTTGGATGCCATCACTTGGAAAATTATAAATAGAAATAAGGAGGGTCTGTAGTCCTTGTTAATTAAAAGCAAAAAGGCCCTCTAATAGGATCTTAGTAACTTCTACATATGTAGTTTAAAAATCAACCAGTGCTTTCAAAAGTACTAAAAGGACATTTTCAAAGAGAGGAATGAAAGAATGGTGAAGAGGAAATCTATTACGTAAGCCTTGTTTCCATGAAAATCTATGTTAAAAACAAAAAAAATCAAGCAGAGTCAATGTGAGAGGCATGAAAACGGTAGACAAATTCTAAAGCATGGCAGTTTCCTTTCTAAGAGTTCATTTTACAGACCTGGTCTGTGGTAAAAGAAAAGTAGAACTTGCATAATGAAAAAACACAGTGTAGCAGAAAACATTGCTTACACGTACTTAAACCACTCAGTTTTATTTGTGATTAATGTCTCCAGTAAAATGCTGTCTCTTAAGTCATTGATTAGGCATGTTTTTTAACTTTGTAGATGTACTTGTTAGGATATTTATTGGAGAGCAAATAGGTAATTTTAAATGGGAAAGGGTAAAAACAGGGGGATATTTTTTTTAAAAAAAAACAACACAACAAAACAAAAAAGCAAAGGAAAAAAAAAAAAAAAGAAAGGAAAAGAAGAAAAAGCCACGGTAAATTTAAAAAAGCACGGTGTGTGATTTCCATTTTACAGCCAGTGCCCTTATGTGATTATTGCTTGGTGGCCTATTTGAGTTGCCCAAGGACAGAAACGTCGATACAAACACAATTTTCAGAATAATTCAAATGGAATTAATACTCACAGGCGTTTCAGTTCTGAAAGTCCATGGAAGGCCCCTGGCTCAATTGTGCTGATCAAATTATTCTTCAGATCTCTAGAGAGACATAATAGGAGTAGCAATTAATTATCACTTTACCTACCTTTATACACAAGGTGTGTGAAATGCAATGCAATACTTAACCTTTGTCTTAGGTAAAAACAAGAATGAATTTCTTTTAAATAATAACATAAAAAACATTGCATCATTCGCAGCTTATAAAAATATATTTTCCCAAGTATGATGATTAAGATTAGATGTTAAAAAAAAAGAAAAACAACAAACTAAACCAAAAGAACTGCTTGCTTTTATTCTTCTCCTATTTATACTTCTCAGAAAAAACTTACCACCCGTTTTGCCCTAGCAAAGATATTTTAATCAATGAGTGAATAAAATAGTCAGCAGAGCAAGAGCTTTTTAGTTGGCTTATTCTTTGTGCTGTGCACTTTACACTTGATAAATTTCTCATTTCCATCTAATTCAGGCAAAGCAGGTGGCACGTGAGACATGAACAGACACGCCTGGTTTCTGTCCTGAAACACAAGCGATTTCTCATATTTGGCAGATAGGTGCTTCATTTTGCACTTGCTGACAATTCAGAAGATCAGTTCTTGAACGGATAAAGAATATTTCACTGGCATTAGTAATCTCATCTGCTCCTGGCACAGTGCTTGGGGCCATGACATTGCTTTCAGCTGAGTCCCCACAGAGATTTAATGCTGAACTGTCTCAAGACTCCAGTGATGTGAACCCTGAGGAAATGCCTCCAGTGAAATTAGATAAGCAGGCCTGGGAGACAAATGCTGTAAATTCTTGTAGAGTCAGTGTTCATCTTCTGACAATTTGCAGTTCATAGGCAATGACTGGTGCATGGTAATATCAGTGTTGTTTCTCAGACTAGCCACTTCCAGGATATTACAGCACATTCACTGCTTGACTCTACCAAAGTATGGATATATCAACAGTCACGAGTCATCTTATTTATGACTTTTTATTTTATTGCAAATAAAATGCACAGTAGGTGAAATCTTTGTTCCACAAGCTGTGATTACCCTCAACAGCTCAAAATTTCATCCCAAATGGTCAGTTCATATTTTAATTTAAAAATAAAAATCATTAATAAATAATTCTGTGCTTTGTAGTAATTTTTGCAGATTTTCTAAACAGAATTACAAAAATTTGTTCATCGTACCCATTTCATTTTAGTGAGGATGCTGATGAGTGCTATGTACCTAACAAAGATAGGGGCTCTAAATGGTCAAGTTCACCTTTCAGCTTCGACCATACAACACTGAGTCATTAAAAACGTGACAAGACGTTCTGATTACATATGCACAAGATGCTTTGTCTTACGTATAAGAAATGCAGAGCTACCAAAGGCACAGCAGACCAAGACTGTAATTGCGATGGCGAAAAAGCCCACAACCCACCAACAAACTGGAATATCAGTTTAATTTAGAAAATAGATATTCAGTTGTTTCAGATGTAAAATACTAACTGTAAACAAGAATCAAGACAATCACTTAGATTTTGTTAAAGTTTATTCAGCTCAAAGTTTATGCTGCATGAATCAGTGAGGCATGATACACAGGAATGACACATGGCAATGTCACCTGTCCAGTAAATTTAGATTACCATTTCTTCTTTGTTCCAGCTTGCTCTACATAAATACTTTACAATGACTATGTGTTTTACCTGATCTTGTGATGTTACTGCAAAAAAGCAAAGGACCAGAAGAAAGATAGGAAAACTGAAATCAAACAATAGTCTACATTTTGAGTCTTTTGAAAACGTAAGTAGTGAAAGCATATAGGTTTACTTATTAAGAATGCCTGTGATTAAGAAACTTATCTGAAGTTACAAGCATTCATAAAGCTATGAAATATATTAGAGTTTTTAGCCATGCATGTCTGAATCAGGAGTTCTAGTTTCTTACTGTTTTCATCTTAGCTTGTTTAAGATATTTCAAAGTTCCTTTTTTTTTTTCCAGTTGCTTTTTTCACTAACAAACCATTATCTGTTCATTATGCAAAGAATGGGCTCATCTCAGCACAACACAAATGCAATGCATAGTACAAGAACATACTAAAGATGCACCAACTAGTCCAGCTGCCCAGTATCAATGCAACTTTTAAACAGTGATCTATGAATATATCCATATATAGCTACTTTAAGCATGCACATTACGTGTCAGAGGTCATTTGTATTTGCCGGAGCCACAATGGCAGTCTCTCACTCATTGCTAAGCTAGTAATAAGCATAAAACCCTGAAGTGCTTCCTTCTGTACAGCTCCGGTGCAGTACAAAGATGTCTGTACTGCCTGGGAAAGGGAGTGATTCAGAGCCCATGAATTTCCCCATAGTCTGAAGAAACCAGCAGTATGAGTCAGAGGCAAGGGTAGAAAAGGTGGCATGGGGATGAGGGGGACAGGCAGAAGGGAAAGTGTCAAAGTGTCCATTCAGGAGACAGGTGAAGACAGCAAAAAGGGCAGAGCTTGGGCTAGGACCTTGATGGTGATTTGGGTCATTCATAAGAAAGCTGCACAGTCTATGACTAATTTCAGGGATAGAAAGCTGTTTCCTTTCTCCTGGAAAACACATAAGCAAAATAATGGCAGAAATACAACATTAAGGTTGGTGCTTGCACTGATTCTTAGCTGGCAAAGCACAGAAGAACTCCACGAACAACAGAGAGGAATCAGTGGCTACAGCCATCCTCCTGTGGCTATTCTGTCCTTTTCCCTATTCTCTAATCCAGGCAAAGCAGTTTTCTTCCTTAATTTGTCCTATTTCCTTCTACTGTATGTAGATGAAAGGGACAGTAGCTGATTCAGTCACAAAGGAAATACAGGGATGACGTTTCTTATGAAAACACTCTCTAAGAATTGGCAGAAGCTTTGGGGCTTGGTTGTTTGGGGTTTTCTGTTGCTTTTGTTTCTTAAATTTTGTGGTCAACATTTTTCATCTTAGTTCCCTGGTACCAGCAGCAGCTACCAGATTCATCTTTCTTCCGCCTTTCTCTGCTCAAGAAGTTATGACATTTCTTTAACTCCAAATTTGCCACACCTTTTCAGACACGAAACTATTAATACAAAACTTTTGCAGTCCTTTCCGAAGTCCCATCAATTTGCAAAGACATGTCAATGCATTTGTAAAAGCTAATCTACATGAGTGTGTTTCCTGTTGATGGTTTAAGATTTTTGCTGTGCGGGTGAGCAAAACCTCATTTTTATTAATCTTCAAGTATTCCATACTCCAGTTCAGTTCACACCAAACATTAGGGCTTAGCTTTCTCTAGACAGCAGTACTGCTTGTACAGTATGTTAAATATGTTCTTTAACTTGCAGAAATGAGTCTGAGTAGAAAAGCCTGAAAGGACACTGTTCTTATGTGAACTCTATACTAAAAACTTAAAAGACGAACAAACCAAAACCCAAATTCAGTACTTTAAATCCTTTGGATCTATGCTGATTCACACTGTAACACATTTGAAAACCAGTTGAGAAGCATAGTTCAGAGCAAACATCCACAATTTAGGCAGGGGAAACTGACAAGTTGAATTATCAATCTTTGTATCAACTATGCACATTCTGTGTTAACTCACAACTCATCTAAATGCTCTACAAGTTGTAAATAAGAGAAGTGATCATCTCTTATAGCAAAGAGTGGTAACAGCTTACAACAAATATAAATAAGTCAGTATGAGTAGTGAACCGTAAGCAAGTTTTAATGCCAGTCAAAATAACCAAGTAGACAAAAGGTCTCCCACTTACTGCAGTCCTCTATGTTCTAGTTTATGGAAACTCTGCACCACTTCCCCATAACTTGTAACCACATAGGAAAAAACAGTATAATCCTAAACTATCATCTACAGGAAGAAAAAAAGCAAGATTAATGTTAGTAGAAGGCAGATCATTTCAAGGAAAAGTGTCTATCACTTGCACTGTCCCAAACAAGACATGTGGTCTCCTTATTTTGGAAATTACACTTAAATTAGGTAGGTCATTTTAGTAAGGCTATTCTCAGAAAATTGTAGATGATTATACTACCCACAATCCTGGCACTTTCTGAGTAATTAGTATTATTCCATCATGTTTCCATATACTTCTGGCCTAACAAAATAGATGTTTTCTTCCTTGTTCTGCTTCATAACTAAAATGTGATTAAAATAAACAAAATTATCACAACTGTTAATCGCTTCCAATTCTTACTTCTACATTAGGCCTCTCACTTGTATTTTTTACAAAATTACTTTCATTAAAATACTAAATTAGGTTCTCCCACTTTCTAATTTAGCAGAGTTTGTTATAGTGAAGCCTTATGGCAACGAGTATCAACTTTCACTGAGCTAAATAAAGAAACCAGGATAAATTTGGTTGTGTGTTTACATTTTTTCCCCAAGAGCTACTGCTGAGGTTTGGCAAAAGGTCATGATCCAAGGCATGCCAAACAGCAGCGCAGCCTGGGCCACACACATACACATATGCATACATAGCATGCAAGTGATTTTAACATCAGCCAAAAGCAAGAGAAAAGGGAAAGAACCCCAGTATCATAATACTCAATGACCACAGCATGACCTAGTTAAAGTCCAAAATGAAAGTATTTTCTAACTAACAGTTATGGTTTTGCATCATTTCTGATGGAGCATTCTAACTTTAAAGTATCCATTCTGAATGTGAATGACGTGTCATTAGTGGTGTGGGTGTATATATCTAGTGGCGGGACCTGAAAATAAATCAAAACCAAGTGCCTTGTAACAAGTACAGATAGATGGAATCTGTATGAAGTTAGCTGTAGTTGTAACAACTGCAGCACTTATATGAAGGCTGCACAGATGTATAAAACCAAAATGCTACAGTATATATTGAAATGTTTCCCCTAATTTTATTAGGGTTGCTAGATATACTTGCAGCATGGTACTCCAATCTTAATGAGATCTGAATAAATAAAACAACAATATAGAATGAATCATGTTATCATTAAAAACCAATCTCAGATGTCTTCAGTAAGTTAAGAGAATGGAGCTTCCTTTTCAAATACAAGTCTGAACTTACATAAATTAAATACGATAAGCATTAACCACTGCCTTCCTACATGCATGTAGATAATTTGCATGTATATGCAAATTAAAGTCCCACAGGTAAATACATGAGGATTCTTTTACTAAGTATCACAAGCTGCTGGGAGTTTATCATCTTACACATTAACCTTTGAAGTGACTTTTACTTACTAAAGACATTTAAGAGGAATTACCTCAACAAAAACAGCCGACTTAAGTAGGGGAAATCTGTGTTTGAAATACTCGCTTCCTGATGGCTTAGCTGAGAGGTAAATGAAACAAGAGGCTACTAATGGGACTTCACAAGAACATCTAATAACTACTCCAGGTTTCTCAGCTATTAGGCCTCTTCCATGGCCAAATCCCTGATTATCTAAATGTGTTCTTGAGATTCTTGATGCTTCAAGTTCACAGTATGCACTTATGCAATATATAGTGGGAAAAATTGCTAAAACATAGACAGTCTATTGCTGGAGCAAGATTCCTACGGACAACGCTAAGACAACCAATATGATCAAGCGAATGCCAATTTACTAGACAAAGTGTTCACCTTACATAGAGATTGTCAGTACAGCTACACAAACTTGCCGGTTGCTGACTGGATACTTTAAACTCTCACAAAGCTATGATTGGATAACACTGTCCTGGGAACTC
>JBCJKH010059138.1:19134-38098 GCA_039877255.1 Loriculus beryllinus
TGTCCTCAACATAAAAAAGAAATGGAACTGTTGGAACAAGTCCAGAGGAGGGCCACGAGGATGATCACGGGACTGGAGCATCTCCCATACGAAGACAGGCTGAGAAAGCTGAGACTGTTCAGCCTGAAGAAGAGAAGGCTGTGTGGAGACCTCATAGCAGCCTTCCAGTACCTGAAGGGAGCCTAGAAGGATGCTGGGGAGAGATTCTTCATTAGGGAATGTAGTGATAGGACAGGGGGTAATGGGTTCAAACTTAAACAGGGGAAATTTAGATTGGACATAAGGAAGAAATTCTTTACTGTTAGGGTGGTGAGGCACTGGAATGGGTTGCTGAAGGAAGTTGTGAATGCTCCATCCGTGGTGGTGGTCAAGACCAGGTTGGACAGAGCCTTGGGTGACATGGTTTAATCTGAGGTGTCCCTGCTCATGGCACTGGGGGTGGAACTAGATATCTTAAGGTCCTTTCCAACCCTAACTATTCTATGATTCTATGATTCTATTTTCATTTAGCCAATATCAAGACAATTAAAATCTGCTACATTTATACAAGCAGTAACAGTAAAGAACGCTGAGACACAGCTAGTGAAATCCTGTAATGTATTAACAAACAGGAGTACAAACATTTCTGAAATAAAAAGCAGGACTGGATAATCTCTACTTCAAATCAACTGACATGAATAGCAGAAATGATTTTCAACACTTTCAAATACTCAAAGCATATCAAACTCAGAAATTACTTAATGCCTAGCAGAACCACACTAAAATATACTTGGCTACCTGAAGTATGATGGGAAAAGTGTTGGCCCATATCCAAAAAAGCACTTTAGCTGACTAAAGTGAAACTTAAGTGGAACATAGGTACTAAGTCCTAGAGTGCAATCACAGCCCCCTCTTCACCTCCTACATGTCCAAATCGCTTCAGGTACCTTAGTCTTCACTTTTCAAGTTCCCAAAGCACAGAAATGGTGTAGGGCATGCCAAACACATAGGAGCTGTTCTTATACATAAGCTCTTTTGGGATTTGAAGACAAGACCTATCCACAAGCTGGCTCTCTGCAGGGCCAAGCAGGCTAAGGCGTTGCACTCAGTAAAGCTACAAAAACAAATCACAGCCCGGCATCCCAGAAAACAGCAATGGAGTGAAGAAGTGTTGCCATCCATCTTTTCTATGACAACCTAGCTATTAGAGCTGGGGAAATAAAAGACATTGTTCCAGTACCATCCTCGTACTGAGGGGATGTACACCGATGTTTAAAACACAGAAGCTGACGAAACAGACAGGAGTCTTTTCCCTAAAGCAGTATTTCTGTATTTTATCAAATGAATGTTTATAGGAAACCCCATTTTCTCCTTGGTGATGAAATACCCTTGGCATTTGACCACTTCTCTTTTTTTTTTTTTTTTTTCCTTTCTGGCCACATAAATCTTAAACACTTGACTGTGTTTTGGCACAGCTCCACTTCAGCAAGACCTACATGCCAGTTAAGGCTTTTCCCACAGAGGTAGCAAATGTATGATGTGCTCAGGCTGGACAGGATGAACCTGAGTCTTTCTCTTCCCAAGCAGATACTCCAGTCAGCAGACTAGTTCAGAAATAACAAAAACACTATTATTTTCTTTTGCAACAGGTTTCAAAAGAAAATATGGAGTCATTTATGCCTATAAAGAGGAATGGCTTCAGAAGAAGTATTAGGTTGCAAATCCCAGTCCCACAATGGCTTCTAATTTAGGGCTGCACAGGAAAAAATCATATCAGGCTTCAGCATTTCCGTAAGCCACTCAGTGCCTGTTCAGTCCCTCAGCATGATGGCTGGTTTGGATCCTCTTCTTACATACCTAATTCTCCACATTCACTGTATAAAGAGCTTAGGCCTCTAAAGAATAGATGAGAAATATCTGTGCTACTCATGGCAAGTAGCACAACCACCAAGACTACTGTATCTTGTTGCTGTTGGGAGCCTTAGTGAACTCCTCAGCTAGCAAGCTGCTAAATTTTCTGCTTAAGGGCTACATTTATTATTTACTACCCATTTGGCTGGGGTTTAGTTTGTTTTTAGCTGTTTTCAGATGGCTTTGAAAGAGGCCAAGACTAGAACCTACGTTCTCTTCAATCCCCAAGCATAAACCAAACAAGACAGTAGTAGCAAACCACAGCAGAAAGCATAATTAATGTGACATGTTCTTCCTTCCAATGCAGAGAGCTAAGGTGTGTGTTTGGGATTGCAATTCAAATATCTTAAGAAGTAATGACACAGTGCAATACCCTAGCAATGCAAACACTGCAGGCAATACTTGGAAAAGCAACCATTCCTTTCAGTTTTAAAAAGACCTGGAGCATACGTCTAAATACGACTTTGCATTTCCTTTCCCACACAGAGCACTTTAAAAAGGGTTAATTCTGGAGAACCATGTTTTCCTGTGGAACAATATATACTATGCACATATTCCAATCTTTTCCCTTCCCCTCTGCTGATAAGTGGTGGGAAAGGGCAACTCAGAAAATATGCCATCCTATATCTGTCTCCCACTCAGCACACACTAACCCAGGTCTCCAAGATCTCATCATCACAGTGTTCAGCTCATTAAATTCATCTGAAGGATGAGAACTGAGCTGCAATGTTAAATGTGCACAGTTTGTGTTTACCAGCAAGAACACTGTATGTAGTGTTGCTTACAACATATCCCATAATACGGAAGCTTTCTTGTTGGCTGCTTTGACAATTTATCTATTCATATCAAAGTGAAACAGAGCTGCTTTAAAACTGTTGCTCCTTGTCCTAATGGGAAAAGAAGAATATTAAAAACTATCACAGTGAAATCTCTGTTGCCATCAAAAGGTCATTGATTCAACAGACAAACAACCTAGTGTTAATGATTTAACAAAACATTTTTCACACAGATTACATGCTCATCCACCAATATATTTTTCACATCAAGAAAATAAAGATAATTTTTTAAATGCCAATTACAAAGAATCATGTGCAAACAAATACAATGCCTAAGAAATTATGCTTCTGCCTAAAGAAAAAACACCCAAAAAAACCACACACAGAGGAAAAACCAACAAACAAACAAAATGTAATTAAAAACACAATTAAAAAAGGAAAAAATGTTGCCATTGTTTGGAATTAGACTCAACAGAATAACCGTCCTAAAAAGAGAACAATGTTGTTGTACAATTTGTTCAGCAGCCTCTTGATTAGAATAGGGCTCTATGCAGGCAATCATATAGGCTTTTATTTCTTCACTCCTTTGTCTCTTTATGAGCACATACATGCATAAGTGAGAAAAGCTAAAAGGCTGATCTTGACTTCATGCGACCACCACATTCCTGCCAAGTAGTATATGAAATAAAATAAATATTACACGTTATTTCAGTCGTTCTAAATTTTAGAAAAATTAAACTCAAACAATAACCAAAGTAGAAAGCAGTTGACTGTTTAACTTTGAAAAGCACATACAGTTGACTAGTGAAAATGATGATGGAAACATTTTTTTATGCAGGCTTCAACAATATCAAGTTAATATAAAAAATGTTCAAGTTAAAATTTTGTCATAAGACAAATTTAGCAGTTTTAGTGACAAACATATATGGATTATCTCCATAACTGATGATGATGACACACTTGTTTATTATGTATGAAATATAAGATTTATATATATAAGATTTATAATATAAGATTTACAGTGTATTTAACTATTTATTGCTTTTCAGTACTGGTTGGTGACTGCTGTTGTCAGAAAATTGTGAGTGTTGAAGATGTTGATAGGTGGGCTTCTTCTTTATTGTTTTGGTTTAAATTAAGGCCCCTCTCATTTAGGCTAGAGCTACATACAGGTCATTCTAACTGAATCTATGAAAGACATGGGTGGCTGATCCAAAACAATGTTACATAGATGGCACAAATTTAAAATCATTCTGTTACATACTAACTACAAGTGCAGAGAGCAACAGAATTAGGTAATTGAAACAAGTCTTTCCTTGCAACAGGAGATTATGAGAGTGCATGAACTGAACTGTGCATGTATGTCAGCACCAGATTTAAATCATCTAATGGCAAGATAATTAGAACTAACACATTCCTATCTGTGATTTATTTACCAGTTTTGTAACTTGACTGTATCTTCAATGTGGGAGTTTTTCAGGAAGTATAATACTGTAACTCATGTAGAAATTTTTGATAACATTTGGAGTAAGTTGTTGCTCTTGATTTACTAACTGGCTGGGGTAGCACTAATCTTGTACAAGTTGACCATTTAAAATCACAGGGCTAGACATGACTAAGCACTGCTACTTTCTACTAAGCTGATAAATCTGGCCATCTATGTGTTAAACAAAACGCAGAGGCTGATACCCAGAACACTTTCAACAGTTGCATCAATAAGATTTGAACTAGAAGTATTGTACTTTTGTGTACTTTTTGGCTCAATGACTTGTTTCCAGGAGCAACAAAAACAACAACAAAGAAAATATTTTATATTTATCTTACAGAAGCCTCTTTCGTGCCGTGCAAACACATTTTTTTCCCATTCTTTCTGGATATCTAGAGAATGATCAGACGCAAGCTTGTCCATGTACAATCATTTGCAGGATTAGCCACAGATGTTATGTTCCCTGCCCTAAAGAGATCAGAATAAAATCCACAGGAGTTTTGTCACTGACCTCTGAGAGACCAGAATGAAGTAAAAGAAAATCCTGTCCTATAACTATTTCAAATGCAATAGAAATACAAAGTAGCAGTTGAAACAAAACTTAAATCATTATTTAAACAAACTAAAATGGTCCAGATTGCTCTGATTTTGGGGGAGTGTTCATTTAAAGCTAATTCTATAAACTTTGACCCTGGGCACAGACTCTGTGATACTGCTTCTACTAAAAGGCTCCTTCCCAAACAATCTGTTCATTCTGACTTAGCTAATGTATTTATGACACCAGTATTTAAAGATCTGCACGAGATTTATAGGATACCACAGCGCGAACTCTCCCCAGTAAAGTCTTAATTGCTTTCAGAAAAATGGGGAATGTGATGACCATGTTTATCGTTACAACCTTTTTTTCTTTTGAACTAATCCAATATGGCTTAAATGATTCACTGAGAAGACAAAATATTCATAAAAGCTCTAGAAGACAGTAATTATTGATGGAAGTATCAGAAATGTGCAGCTTTTCCAGCAGCAGAAAAAGCCTGTTCCATTTCTGCAAAACAAAACAAAACAAAACAAAAATACCACTCAAAGCTGGCATTGAACAACATTTCTGTCATTTATAAATGTTCACAGTGTCACCCAGAAAACAGATAACTACTGTATAGTGTATTAAGATCCTTAGTCCAGCTGGTCCATTTTTTCTCTAAGCTTTAAAAAACATTTCCAAAAATACAAAGCATTTTTAATGGATTTCAATGGCCTCTTTCTTCTTTTACATAAAAATCACTCAGAAGAAGGATGTTTTCTTAAAAACAATCTGCTATCCAGGTCCACCCTCCCAGGCATGTCCCTTGGAGCTGTTCCCAAACTATCCCCAAAGCACTATCGTTTCAGCAACTGGAATGACAACTTCTTTTAATTGTTTGAGATCCTGCAGGCTTCTATCTGAGAACAAAGCATGCACATAAAGCACATTCTATGGCCATGATTCAAGTTCTTTTGAAAATAAATGATATATTGAAACAATGCTATGTTATATAAAGCAGCCTATCTGACACTGGAGTACCATTACACCAAAGCATAGCCAAGTTCATTTCCCACCCCTGCAATTGGACATACTAGAAGCGCAATAAAACTTACACAAAGCAACTTTTTCATTATGTGGAACCTAAAGCATTTGGTTGAAATTTGAAGAGACTTTACCATGAAGAAGAAAAGATAAAGTCTGTTTAAAAACAGACAAATAAAATAATTAATAGAAAACAAAAGTCTATTTGATGGTTGGTAGTAATACATTTTATGATGACAAGAACAAGAGAGTATCTAACGAAGCTCAAACGCAATATATTCAAAGCTGACAGAAGGAAGTACTCTAACACAATGTGTAATTAACCTGCAGTCTCATTACTAAAACATATCACTGAGGTCAAGAGCGTAGTAGGATTCACTAAAAGAATTAGAAATCATACGCCTAATGAGGACCTTCATATATACTTCAGACAGGATTTCTGAGAAGCCATTATAAAAAGAGACAGTTTCTTTCATGGATTGGTTATTCTTTAATTGCTGTTTCTGAAGATTTTATAATCTTATACATCTGAGCTGAAATCTGGACTCAACTATGTGTAGAGCCACTAACTTTAGTGGGGTAGGCTGCTTATCTCTAGCAAGGGGCAAAACACAGGAGAAATTGCACAAACACTCTGATCTACAGCATGACAATTTAAATTCTTTGAATCAAACCGGTAAAAGCCATAATGTAAATGCTTTCAGAGAACTTACTTAAAAATCGCTTAACTAAATATAACTTTGTTAGTAAACTAGAAATTCAAGCTAAACAAATTTAAACAATCGCTAAATGACAGTATACTTATGGAGACACAGAATTTCTTTCACACAGCACTTGAACAACAGTACACCTCTTCCTTAATTTATCCCTTCTTAGTTCTTGTATCTATCAATCAATTTACAGGCCAAATGGCTCAGCTATAATGTAAACTTGGTGACAATTGATTTTGTAATTTAAAGCAAAGGTTTGGGCTGTTCTTTTTTCATTTTTTCTCAGAGTTGGCAAGCATTTCCCAGGCAGTATAGAAAACTTCACATTTATGAAATTAAGCCTTGGGCTTTCAGAAGACTTTACAAAAGGTTATGTTTGTAATCTTCAGTGTTTATTTTACTATGAAACCAACACATTCAGCAATAAGTCAGATTTATTGTGAAAATAAACACATTAGGACCTTATAAATAGCTGTTAGAAAAGTTCCGTATGGTCTGCCAAAAGCCCCACATGATTGGTTCATGAACTTTTCCTCTGTATGCTCTAATGCCTTGAAAAAATTGTTTATTTTTGACTGGATATGAATAGATGAGGATCATATTTCACCTATAGTCTCCATTACAGTATCAGGATTTAGAAAGCTTCCAAACTTTTAAGAAACTCACATAAAAAAAAATAAACTGTTGACAGCAGATATGCATAATGGAATGGCACAGGAGAGTGTTATTTCAAAGCTGCCTTTACACAATGAGTTTCTCAATTTACCTGATTATATCCCCTAAAAAGAAATAAATAAATTGTTGCTTAACGACACTGGAAGACTTAAATGTTTATCTAAATGCCTACAGCAATTAATGCAGCATAAGTTAATGCAAATAACTGTTTCTGCTTCATCAAGGAGGATCTTATATTGTCTTATACCTGCAGCAGGTAAGCTTTTACAAACTTACGAGTCTTCTGGTGAGAGGTTGGATACATATCGAGCTGCACAAAATCCCTTGGTATGGACCCCTTGGTATGGAATGCTGTCCCCCAGTATCAACGAGTCAGCTCTGATTTCCAAATCACTTCCAGCAGATGCTCCGCACACACAAGATGCTAACTCCTAAAATTAGGATGGAGAGCTGTTCCTCTAAAATGTAGCCATCTTTCTACAATTGTGCAGAATGACGAAGGTCATCATCCTCAAACTTTAAAAGAATATCTTTAAAATTATATTCCACAGTTCCTGTGATTATGAAACCAGCTGTCACAAAAAGCGTACCTGGGTGGACATTAGGGAAAGGTTTCTCAGTAGTGCTAACACAGTAATAACAGGGAGGGCCAGAAAACATCTTTATTTTATGAAAACTAGAGGCTTGGTTTTATTTTCTCATTCAACACTAAAAAAAGAAATCAGGTTCTCAGTGTTTCTGAAGGAAACAGGAGAGATAGAGGATAACTGAGAGCCCAGCAGGAAGCACAAGCCTTGTGACAGGGAACAGCCACTGTTGCCCAGTGGGGAGCAAACACTTCCCTGATCCCAGCAAATACCTTGTCAGCTTTAGTTCTCAAATCTGATCCTTTTTTTAATGAATAAAATAAATGCTATTTGCATCAGACTGGTTCAATAGAAAACACTGCCAAGTCACTTACCTTAGGTACAGCAGTGATCCTATGTAAATCCAGCCACCCCTCCCACTGAAAGTGTCACCAACGCATATATATAAAAGTTTTCAGTTTTGAATTACAGAAAATAGCCCTGCCCCAGTTTGAAAACAGATGTAGGACTCTAATGTCACCTGATATCCATCAGAAATTAAAGGACATTCCAACTATGAAAAAACCCATGCAGCAGAATTCCTCTTAAGTGAGCAGAATTACCCCCTCCTAAGTAAAAGGTTCTTTTTTTTTTTTTTTTGTTACTTTTACATGCTACAGCAGATGTAGCACATTTTGTATTAGTTTCTGCTTGAATGAATAATGGAGACATGTGCACTTGTATAAACAAGGAAAGGTATTTAATGAACATATTGTACATACTAAAGAGGCTGCTTTCTGTTGGAAGAGTGTAGAATGCATTCTTCCAAGTGCATGAAAATCCCATATTAATGATGCATGAGTTTTCTGTGAACTGGGCCAGGCATTAACTGTCAACTGCATTTAAAACACTGAATCAACAACCTGCTAATTGTTCATTTCAACATTTAAAAAAATATATATAGCCTCCTCCTCCTGAAAACATAAGATATCTAAAATGATAGTATTATTTTTACATCATTTTTCATTAGAGATCATTTGTTTGTATTTCTATTTTTAAAATTCAAGTCTGCTTGTCCCAGATGAATGCACTCCTCTAGAACTGCAATTTGTTTCATTGTGCTTTCATTCATTTTCATTTTCTTCATGAGCAACAGTGACATTTGAAAAACCAAAAGAAGAGGACAGAGTAGTTGGAACCTCATATTTACAGTGTATTTATAGCATCTGGCCCATTGAACACAGTTTTCTGAAAGATATTATTAGATCTGTCAGTGAGTGCCTTGGTGCTTTTTCAGAATTACGGGTTCAATCTACAAAGGCAAGTGCTGAAGCTTTCAATACCTGACTGCAGTCAGAGCCTTGAGTAAAGCACTTTGGCTTTCTATGCAATAGGAGCACAAAACTTACCAGACAGGACAAGACTAAAAGTCCATCCAGCCAAGAGTCCTGCATACAACTGTGGCCAGCAGTGGAAACTCATAATAAATGCTTATCAGGAACATTGATGCCTCCCTCATGTACTCTCCAAGCTTTGCGCTGGATAGACCACACGTATTTCATCATCATCTACTCATTTAGAAGAGAGAGCGCATGCTGATACAGGGATTATCCAGACATCACGCTGACATGATGGAACAGAGCTGGCTGATGCAATAGGAGGTTGCTATGACTTTTCCCATGGTTATGTGGAGGTTAGAAGTACAGCAGCAAGCACAGTAGGTAAGAGCTACTTTGTCCCACTGAAATGGTTGTTATTTCAGAACCCCCATATGCATGAAGCTGTGAAAAGAACTTCTCCAGCTCTTGAGCAACTGGGTTCATCAATAAAAGGGAGGCTGTACTAGTTTTGAAGGCAGCATTTTTTTGCAACCTACTGGCACGGGATACTAAAAACAGTGACAGTGATGCTCTCTCCTAGTTTATAGCAAACCACATCCATTTCCAATAGGTAAAATCTCAACTGTCATTAACCTTCCACATGTGCTCCTAAAGCAGGTACTTGGTATCATTCTTACAGACTTTCTCAACCCCTGACATTGAAGTTTTCTACTCCAGGATTAAAGAACTCTTCACCAAATTAACAAATAACTTCTTAATTTATAACAAATAAATTGTTAATTTATAAAAACTATACTGGAGATGAATTCAACAGCATTTCCTGGCTTGCACACAGCCACAAACTGAAGTCTTAATGTTATATCTTCTGTCACGGAAAAGAACACCTCTAAAACCAGAAGGAAAAAAAAAAACCAAAATAAACAAACAACCCAAAACTCAGAGATAACTCAGCAGTACTTTTTTTTTTTTTTATCAAAGTATGTGGCAATTACATTTACCTCGTGGCAGATTCTCCACCAGTTGGCTGAACAGCTCCACATTTCTGAAGTGCTTCAAAAGAAGATGCTACAGAATGTGTAATTTGTACACTTTTTTTATCATCTGCCAAGCTCTCATTGTAGACAATTCAAACCTCAATATTAAACCTAGCTCTAATCTGCTGGTTAATCAAAACATTTATGAAAAAGCCAAGCAAAAAATTGCTAGATATCCCCAAACAATATGCATACCCAGATGAGAAAGCACCATCAAAAAAACATACACTGAGAGCTGTTACTGAATTTAAATATAACTATAAAAATGGAAAATAAAAAAAGATTGTTTAGACTTCTAACTTTCTTAAGATGAGAAACTATTGACTAGCTACTTGACCAAACAGTTCAGAAAGGTGGTATTTGCCTTACCTGTCAAGTAAGACACTACTGAAAACTTACCTGTTCAAACAAATTTCACAAAATCAGAAAGCTCATGTATCTCGCTTCTGACAGACAGACAAGTTGATAGGATAGAAAAGTCTTTGAATTAACATCTTGGTTTTGATGCTTGCATGTAACAAACTTGGTTTGGGAAAACTTATGTTTACCTACTACAACACATGATGAGGAAAACGGAGTAACCAGAGATCCCAGTATTGAAACACTCATCATGATTTCTTATGCACAGCGCTTTTCTGTTTCTTTGTAACTCCACTGTTTATTATTATTGTGCAGACACATGTGCATCTATTTTAAAATCCATAAAGTATTTTAACAGCAAACATGTAACAGTTACTACTCTGACCTAGAAACAGAAGCAAATAGGTTCATCACAGTAAATTATTTTTGTTTAATACAGATGTTTTATTGGACCGAGTAAGCTTCAGTGCCTCAGTCACGCAGCAGCAGTGTGTAGGGAACAAATTGCTAGAGGCCAACTAATTAAACAGTTACGAAGGGACAACATGGCCTTTTATTTTCCAAGTAATTATAATTGTTTTTAAAAGAATGAATAATAATCTAATTATATACAAATATATAGAAAATATGATAAATTATATGCATTTTGCCATGACAGACGAGCAGCAGAAGTGCTTGTAATTTTATATTGCTACCTTTCATAGCCAATTATGGGCTCTCAGCTGAGAGTGAGAGACCATCATCATTAATTGAATCCAATTTCACATTGATAAAATTGATCCTATTAAAATAAACCTACTGGCACAACAAGCAACTTTCATTGTTCCTTCCCAATCAGCTATGAGGGAAACGGGAAGGAGGCTTAGTCTACTTCTACTTTAATCAATAAGCTCTTTAAATGGCATTCACCATATTCTGCACTGACGCTGCCCTCTGAAGAATCATTCTGCAGTTTTATTCAACCAGAGAGCAAAAGGAAGCCAGTAACTTCCTTTCACCACACAGAGCTGTTTGCCTTTTCTGTGCACCATCTACTTAGATCTCACCAACATGAGCACTGACCAGCTATAAGTAAAATAGTTCATATTCCTCAAAGTTTAACATAAACAGTGAAAGGAGTAGACGTGTTCTGGTCAAACATACCAGTAATGTCAAAATAGATTTTAAACTTCAGCTAGTTAGGAGACACTAAAGGTTAAATATTGATTGACAAGAAACTATTAGATGGAAATGTTTTCACTGGCATCATCTCATCTTTATGAGCCCAGCAATCTTCAGTCATGCGCTTATAAACAGTAATTCTACTGTGTCTGAAACCCTAGCAAGCTGGAGATATGGACCATATCAGCACGAGAATGCAGTTTACTCAGCTGCTCCCTTTAGTGGCTCTGCCTAGAGAAGTGCAATTTAAGGCTTGGACTTCTTTTCTAGAATTTTTACATGTTAGAACAGTACATCTGAGTGCAGTACATCCCTTTCAAGAACTAGCTGCCTAAACCAAAAGTCTATGCAATCAAATGAAAGAACAGTTTTATATATGCACAGCATCTCAATTTTACTTAATTTAAAAGAACCAACCAGGTTAGTCCACAATGTAAAAACTGAAAACCTACATATTGAGTTTGACATACATCTCTTGAGTAGTTAGTGGGGTTTTTCACAGTAAAACTACTAAAAAGTACCAAAAGCATTCAAAGCATTGTGGTTCCAGGCATTTTTGAAGGCTTACATAAAAGAGAGGGTTACACCCTGCAGACCTCTGAAATTTGTGCAGATGTTCTTACTTCTTTCTATTTAATCAGGCCATGCCTATTACTTACCAGAAAAGATAATTTGAGAGAAAGTATTTTCATGCCTTAATCACATTATCTGAATTCCAAATAAATTGCTACCTTTAGGCACTACTTTTAGTCACAAGGAACAGAGCTGCTTGGCTTTTCTTTCTTAACATTATACAATCACGTGTAATAAAATATTGATTTACAAATAAAATTAATAGATAATAAATAAATTATAATGCATTGATGTGAAAAAATATAAATACATTTAAATCAGTAAAAAGTTAAATATAAAACTTCTAAAAGGCAATAGAGTGGACATTTGGTACATCTAATGTAATGTCTACTGTTGTCACAAGTATTGTGATGCAGCTGTACCACCCTATTCACAGATATTTACAAACATTACTGTTATTTTCTAACTCTATGGTGTTTCTCTGCTTTTATGTGGACTTAAGAATCTTCTATATTAAGTGTACATTTTAATAGTGGAACGATTTTTATATGTGATTTTTTCATTAAAAACTATCATTTTAGACAGCAGGAAGATAGTATTTCTTTCGCCTTCTCAACTGTGACATTGTGTGCAGAGTTAACTGAGATGCTCAGGATTCTACTATAACTATTAATCAAAATAAAACATAGGAAAAGGTTTCTTCTTTTCCTTTTTCTTTTAGTTGTGGCCGAACATGACTTAGACAAAGCCGAGACATCTGTGGCATTCAGTGCAGGAAGCAACACTGCCCCTCATCTTGACCTTTTTTCTCTCTGCTATATTTACAGAAGGAACAAATTACAGCTAAAATTAATTTTTTAGTTTAGAAAAAACAAAGGAAAATCTTAAATGATAAGTCTAAAATGTGTGGTATGAATGAAAATCTGTGGTAGTGGCAAAACTAATATTTAGTCAAGCTCTCAATAAGGACCAAATGCAAAGCATGTTACATACACTGTTGCAGTGTGTACTTCTGAAAAACAGAGTGCTGAAGGTTAATTAAAAACCAAGAGCAGAAAACAACAATCACCTCACATGGAAGGCTGCGTATAGAGATACTAGCAGCTGCCATTCAGTTTGTCTTAAAATATGCAGGCACAAAATTATTATGAAAAATTAAAAGAGTTAAATCCAGATTTCAAAAAGAGGAGTGGGGTGGAAGTGAAGGAAGAGGTTTCTAAGTAAAAGACTGTTTAAGAGGAGATGGCAAATAAGCATTATCCAGGTAGTAACAGGTTGCAAACTGTGAATGTGTTACACCAGTGAGATGCAAAAAGCCTGAACCATGGTTAGAAGATTAAAATTCAATAGCCTGGAATACTCTACATTGCCATGCAGCATAATGAATTTACATCTGTCGCTAACAGGAAATGGAATACAAAGTTGACATAAAGTGCCAAAGGTCAGGAAACACAAATCAGTCCAATAGTGCTTTTGCCATATTTTCCATATTACATACTATCAAGAATAATTTCCCACACAGTTTTTCGTTTTTTACTGTAACATTCCATGCACACACGATTTCCTACCCCAACAGCTAAAATTTTGCTTGTCACAATGGAAAACCTGTCATCTACGTCATCTCAATAAGCTTAGTGTTAGTGTATGGCAAAAACCTAAATGTTTCAAACTCTGAGCTATTGTAAATAGAGCATAGCTCCAGAATGAATCTGTAACTCTGATTTAGATTCAGTGTAGCCGCCCTCAATGCACATACATGAGGTGTATTGCCACATCAAGTACCATATTTAAGGCTTGTTTCTACAGAATTTATTTCTCACTGAGTACTCACTGAGTACTCAGGGAATACAAATGGTTGTTGAAAATTTCATAAAGGTAATAGAGGAAAACAGAAGGCAATGAACAAACACATCAATTATTTTAGCTTTTCAGGAAAAAAAAAAATACAGAGCCATGCAACATGATTATAGTAGTCCCATAAGTCAACACACATAAAACAAAATACTGACCAAATTTTGCATATTTGGGGAAAAAAAGCCACAAATCCCTTCTTACATTTTCTATGTTGACATTGATTAAACTTGTAAAGCAATGTCCATAAAACTAACCACTCCATCATTTTCCCCTACCTTATCTTTAATAAAAAATTAATTCTACATAAATACAATTGCTTTTAATTTTTTAAAGCAATCTTGTTAACTAGTATCAAGAGCATGTTCCAACACAAGCTTTTTAAGGGAGTAGTTAACAACACATCTCCACTGTTTTACCACTCTGCGTGCATGCACACCACAGAGGAAACTACTCTACACCCCTGCACCTTAACTAGCAACCTACTTGCTTTTCTCCCATTTGCATTATCTGAGAAAGAAAACACAGTTAAACCATCATGAGTATTCAAGACTAACTATGATCTTGCATAAATCAGCTGAAATACTTACTTAAAGAAATGTAGCAAACTCCTGTATTTTTAAACTTACAGTATTAAATTGTGTGGCAGCCTACTGGCAGTAAAACCTGAAAAATCATATACAAATTTTTGGAAAACACCAGAAATTCTATTCCAGATGAATAATAGAGATGAATGAAAAAGAGAGGCAAAATGTGAAATATTTTAAAAATGGAAGCTTGGTCACACTAGATTTCCTGGGCAAATATTTATCAGAATTGAAAGACTCACTATCAAGTAACATCATCTCTAAGAAAAGATGAGTTTGAATAGGTTGCTACATCTCATCCTTTTCCTGTAAATATCCATCTGACTACGGATCATCAAATTCAGTACAGTCTCTAATCCAGGGCAAAGGGGACTTCAGAGTCAATGTGACAGGAAAGTTTGGTTAGTATTTGAGATAATGTACATTTAATATAGAGAAATCGAATTCCATCAAGTCAGAAGTGTTGCTGCTCAGATATCTTTGCAATGTCCTTCCCTGGCTTTCAAACTGGCTTTCAAAAACACAGAGAAGCCTACATGCAGTACTGTACTTTTCCTTATGTGTATTTGCTTTGTTGTCACTCATGTAAAAATTTATCTCTGAATCACATTTCTGAGTGATTCCAGGTCCAGCAATGATCCCACACACATTCTGAGCTCCAGCTTTGTGCCACATGAGACTGTGATGCTGCTTCTGAACTCACAGCTGTCAAAGCCATATAGCTACATACATAAACTCTCTGCTCTGCTCAAACTAATACATATCACAGATAGAATTCTGCAACTCAGATTATCTACTCATGGAAAAACAAAAGCTGTCCATACTTACAGGGAAGAGCATTTTCAGGGATCGGCAAAATACAGGAGTCCCAAGGAAAGTAAAAAGCTTAGTAAGCAAAAGTCTCACCAAAAAAAAAAAAAAAAAAAAAAAGAATAAAATGGAAACACTAAAATACAAAAACAACTATTTTCTCATTTACTTAAACATTCATAGTATTCATCTGAAGTAGTACTTTCAGGAATTCAGAAAGCAAAATATATCTTTTATGTTAAAAGCAACACTTTCCATTATATATAAGACCCCAGTCCAGTGAACAGGGTGATTGCTACAGTCGTGCCATTTCAACATAGTAGTGGAAACTTAAAGCAATAATTGGTGCCTTTTCCTTCCATGTAGGCTTGTGAAAAACACTAGTCATTTTCCCTCAAATGACATTTTTTTCTTAGAGACAGCTTTCTCAAAGGAGGAAAATACATCACATAGAAAAGGAGTTATTCCTTTAAGGAATAGAAGGTGAGGCGTATCCCCTCCCCGGTAGGAAGGTAACATGACAGATTTCATAAATTGAGGAAATTAGCATAAAAGTCAATCTGTTTTCCCATATAAAATCCTATTAATGATATATTGACTTATATAGCCAAGGCTGTCTCAATAAACTTTCCAATTATATATTAGAGATGTTCTTTGAGATTGACATCATTAATACCAATGAAAATTAATGAGAATTCCACGATGCTCTTTAGCGCATCAACAGAAGACATTTCCCAAGGGAGTTATAGAGGAATACCTACATTCAGCAGTAAAACAAAATGGTTAGAAAAAAGCTAGCACTTCTGTAGTCCTTGTTAATACTAGAAGTTCATTTTTATTTAAAGATCTTGCAGATCTTAAGGTCCTTTCCAACCCTAACTATTCTATGATTCTATGATTCTATGATAAGAAAGGCAAAGGATATTTTTTTATTTAATAATGTGGCAACTATAAATCTGATTTGGAATACATGATTCTAGGAAAGTTGGCTAAAACCAAAATGCAATCAGCAAAAGAGAAGATGATAGAGAGTGCTCCAGTGAACAATGCTTTCCTGTGGTTTGAATATGGCTGGAGTTGACGAATCTTTCAGCAACTTTAAAACTGAATCTGCATTACATTCATCACCCTGTTAACAACTATAGGGAAACAGGCACACATTTGTTCACATTTGAGGTTCTTCCTAGAGACTCTTTTCTTCTTTCTCTTTCTTTCCTAATTTAGGAAAGTCTGTTCTCCATTACTTCCAAATTAAATTTGACCAGCAAAACAGAGAACAAGGGGGCAAAAGATCCTGCAGTGAAAAATATATCCAAAGTGGTAACTTTAACAATATGTGAAGTAATACCAGCAGTTTTCCCCATTTTCCAACTGTAAAATGTTCATTATTTGTGATCAGTTGGCTATCCCCTGGGACTTTGGTAAGAGGCTGAGGGTGTTGAAGGGTTCGAGAGGGTGGCTGGCAGCACAAAGAAAGTACTCAGACCCTTTTCCATGCCCTGTGTTCCCATGTGCTTCCTCAACTACATTCTTTTATGAGACTGTATATATAGCTAAGACTAATTTAAAATTCCTCACTTAGCCAATGCATTCTTGCCCGCATCGTACACAGCTGCTTCAGTCATTCAGAATATTTCGCAGGAGGTTGAATTTGCTCACAAGTGGACATCTTCCCTGATGTCTGCTATAAATTAGCCTGAGTGCAAATAAAGGGAGTTTTATTGCATTATGTTTGGTGAGCTTTCTTGTGAGAAAATGCTCAAGAAAAGAAAAAAAAAAAAGGAAAATTAGCTCAACAGTTATACCATTTTGCGTGAACGTATCTCTGGGAATTGTATTTGCAACCTTAGCAATGAACAGCAGTCTTTGTCAGTGAAAATCTCACTTCTATTGGTAAACCAGGGAAGGGAAAAGGGTGGACGGGTGTATTTTATCTATAAAACCATAGTCTCCTAGGTATCCACAGACACTGCTATACAACATTAACGCATTGCACTATATATATTACATATTATTTACATAATGTATTCTATTACTAGTACTATGTGTATTATTGTAATATATGTGTAACTGAAAGCTGTAGCCACGTGTTCTTAGTGTTCATATAATCAAAATTTATGTAATAAGCTTTAAAATATATATTTGCTTGCAGTGTTTTGAACAGTTAAACAGCTGCTTGAATGGGAAAACACGTAACTTCCTGCTATAGTGGCGCATTTAATTAAACAAATTCCTGATTTTATTTCCTTGAATTCAGAGCACCACAAACACACTTACAAAAAAAAAAAAATAAAAAAAATAAAAAAAATCCAGAGCTAATTAGTTTTTAAGACAGGGTCTTATTTTAGATTTCCACCTTATCAAACTGCATTGCAATATGGGCATATACACAGACAAGAAACACTTTAGGTCAGCTAACTGTCCAAATACCTTTTTGCAAAGACAACAGAAGTACTTGGTATCACCAATTAATATCAACGTGGCTCTGCAGCTTATAACTAACAAAAAACCACGAGATTTAAAGCCACCACTGAGCTGAAAATATTTAGAACTAAAACTGTAGCATGCAATAGGGAAGGATTTCACAAGCTTTCTATCCCTACTGCAGACAGCTCGTATATTAAACATTTGATGATGTGAGAAAAACAGAACACACTGTCTGTGCAAAAACCTTCCATATAGCATAGCAACAAAAATAAACATTTCATTGAAAAACCCTCAAACCTGTAAGGGAAGCTACTTTTATTACTTCTACAGTATCAGCTTTATCTTCTGGGTGGCCAAGTATGCACTAGGCAAAAGAAAATGAAGTTTTGCAAAAAAAAAAAAACTTTTTCATTCCTTTGTGTTGGACTACATGGAATCCTAAGCTTTCCCTGAAAATCTGGGTTACATTTCAGTGTCGAGTAAAACACTGTATATAGCCTGGCACAACACACACCCAAGAGGGTTTGTCACACACCAAATTCTTTGGCATTTCAAAACATTTAAAAGACAACCTACCGACATATGACAAATTTCCACAGACAGCAGCAGCTGCATGGCCTAGTGCTGTTGCCACTATTAACCTCAGTTGCAATTTGATGGCTGAATTAAGTTGTCTGCCAGCAGTTCCAGCTGGCATAATACATTACTGCGTGGTGTCATGCTGTTTATCTATGGTCAGTGTTGTGACATGCTGAGCTCCATGTGTTTATCCTCTTTTTACAGATAAAGCATAAATCCTGGAACTTCATGCAAAGTACTGATTTCTTTAAGTCATAGCCATTCCAGGTCTTATCAGCTCTAGTGTTATATGAATTTCATCAAAATAAACTTATAAACAAACTAAATTCTCTCATCTCTGCACACCATGGTACCATACATAACAAGACTTGGGAAATGGATGATGCAAAGATACATCTAAATGTCACCTTGTTGGCAAATAAAGTTTCATGTATTCATATTTTGCGGCTTTCAGGTTACTCAAAGACCTGAAATAGTCCCTGAAAGATTAGCACAAACTCAGGGTAACCTCCTGCGAGCTTTCAAACGATGCTACTCACATCGCTCTCGCTCCCCTAATTCTCTCCACAAGTCCA